>PVKS010001461.1:41239-141388 GCA_004027875.1 Aplodontia rufa | reverse complement strand
AAAGCTTTTGTATCCACTCATCAAGTGAGGGGCATCTGGGTTGGTTCCATAATCTAGCTATAGTAAATTGAGCTGCTATAAACATTGATGAAGCCACATCGCTATAATACGCTGATTCTAAATCTTTTGGGAAAATTCCCAGGAGTGGGATAGCTGGGTCGTAAGGTGGTTCCATCCTTAATTTTTTGAGGATTCTCCATACTTGAAAGCAAGTACTCTTAAAAAAAAAAAGAGGGGGAGAGAGAGAGAGACAGAAAGAATCAATTTTTACTTATTTTTTTAATCTGGATTTTGTTTCTCCGACACGCAGTTGTTTATATGGTGCTGGGATTTGAACCTGGGTCCTTGTGCTTGCCAAGCAAATGCTCCAAGTGCTGAACTACTGCTCCAGCCCCGAAAACAAGTACTCTTAACACACAAACCTGGCATTGTTTGATACAGAAATTATACTGGAAGTATTTTATTCTAGGGAAGTCAGTAGTTTCATGCAGAGAATTAATTACAGAAATGTTCAGAATAGCATTCCTTATTTTTGTGTTAGTGGGGATTGAACCCAGAAATTTGTGCGTGCTAGGCAAATGCTCTACCATTGAGCTATATATCCCTAACCCTTTTTTATTTTTTAATTTTTTTATTAATGCATTGTAGTTGTACATAATCATGGGATTTGTTGTCACATATTCCTAGATGCACAAAATACAGCAATACAATTTGGTCAATATCCTCCATCCCCCAGACCCCTCTACCTCCCTGATCCCATTTCCTGATCCCTTGCCTTTCTTCTGGATTCTATATTTTTCCTAAAAAAAAAAAAAAAAAAAAAATCCAAAAAACCCCCCAAGTACAGTGACATAATTCTCATATTGATAAAGAACATTTTTTTTAAAAGAGGGACAATGAGAAAAAGAGAGAGAAAGAGAGAATTTTATTTAGTTTTTCATGTGGCTTTCTTTGCTCCCAGACTTTGTTGGGTACATGGTGCTGGGGTTTGAACACGGGTCCTTGCGCACGCTGGGCAAGCGCTGTAACCACCGAGCCACCACTCTAGCCCCAAAGAACATTTTTTATATACATGACTGTAGTATATACAGTGACATACTTACAGATGCTTGGAATGAACCTTGCTTTATCTCAGTTCGAACATTTCCTCTTCCCTTCCTATCATCCCGTGTTATTCTTTTATACATTTGACAATAGGATTAAACATTTACATTTTTGTAATCTTTAACCCTTTTTATTTTATTTTGACATGGGGTCTTCTTTAAAAGATTTTTGCTTGCCTGAACATGGTAGTACATACTTGTAATTGCAGTGACTCCAGGGGCTGAGGCATCAGGATCGTAAGTTCAAAGCCATCCTCAGCAACTTAGCAAGGCCATGTCTCCAAACAAACAAAAAAAACGAAGGGCTGGGGATATAGTTCAGTGGTAAAGCTCTCCCCGGGTTCAATCCCAAGTACCCCCCACAAATAAATAAAATAATAAAATAAATAATAAAGTAAATAAGAAAATAAATAATAAAGTAAATAATAAAATAAGAAAATCCTTTGTGTGGTGGTACTCATCTGTTAGTCCCGCCTACTCTGGAGACTGCTGTGGGAAGATTGCTTGAGCCCAGGATTTCAAGATCAACCTGGGAAACAGTGAGAATACATTCTCAAAATAAATAAATAGATAAAAAAGCAAAAATAAAAACCCAAACAAAACAAATTAGCAGAAGCTTTTTGAGTTATGCAGTAATTTCAGTGCATGTAATGGAATGCCTCTGATAAGTTAATGGTTAAGGCCTATTACCTCATGTGCTGTGTTCAGCTGTACCAGTTTAGCAGACATTATGTTTTAACTTTTCTTCTGCACATGTCTTGATAAATATGAAGGACCTGAACTGGTTAAATATTGTTTTTATATGGGAACTCTGATTTTTTTTAGAAACCCTGAAAGCTCTTTCTACTAAATAAGCTTTACAATTGAATTATGTATGATTAAAAAGACAATTGAAATGAAAATGTTCAGTTTGCTACCACCAGGAGTTAAATCTAATTGCCATCCATACTTACAGTCAGAATCGCATTTTGTTCCTTCCCACTTTTGCAAGTAAAAATGATACAATTTCTTTGTTGAACAAATACAGTTGTAATATGGAGAAAATGAATACATTTTGATCAATATAACATTAATATGCAGTTATTTTTTAAATATATGAAAAAGAAAATTTATTTTTTGCATTAATTTCTAGTCTTTTTATACAACAGACTAAGTCTTTATTTTTCCTGTTACAGACCTTTATCTATGAATATAAAAAAAATTAGCACAAAGATGTTTGTATTTTTCTGTTGTAGACCAGAGATTGAAAACAGTATCTTAGTATGACTTACTTTGGGAATGTCTTCTGTGAGGTAGAAGTGAGGTGAAGAAATGTGTTAATGTTTCATGATTTTATTTTCCTTTTTCATAGATGCAGTTTTGAAAATTGTAGCTGAGGATGTTATATACTTTACCTTTTTAGGTCTAAGAAATTAATTGAAAAAAATTTTTAAAAGAAAGGGAGAGAATGAGAGAGAGAGAAAGGGAGAATCAGTTTTATTTTTTTTCCATTTGGAATTTGTTTCTTCGACATGTAGTTGTGTATGTAGTGCTGGGGTTTAAACCTGGGTCCTCACAAATACCAGGCAAGTGCTCCAACTGCTGAGCCACCACTCCGGTCCTTGGTTGAACTTTTGACATTGTAATTTTTTAATAATTAAATCTGCATGTGGGTCTAGGAGTGAGTTTTTGGGTACAATACCAAAAGCATAATCTGTAAAGGAGATAATTGATAAATTGGACTTAACTAAAATTTGAAACTTCTGATCTGTGAAGGTACTGTTAAAAGAATGAAAAGAAGTGAAAGAAGCCAATCTGAAAAGACTGATTATTGTGTGATTCCAACTATGACTTTTTAGAAATGGTAATATTGTAGAGGTCATAAAAAGATCAGCAGTTATCAGGTTTTAAAAAAAATTTTTTTTAAGGACATTGAGAGAGAGGGAGAGACAGAGAATCAATTTTTATTGAGTTTTTTTTTTTTTTAACATGGCTTTCAATGCTCTGACACTTAGCTGTGTATGTGGGTTCTGGGGTTTGAACCTGTGTACTTGCACATGCCCGGCAAGTGCTGTAACCGCCAAGCCACTGCTCCAGCCCCAGCAGTTATCAGTTTAAGGGGAGGATAGAAGGATAAATAGGCAGAACACAGAGGATTTTAGGGGGGTGAAACTATAGTACAAAAATACTACAAAGAAAACAAAGAATGAACCCCAATATAAACTGTGGTCTTGAGTCTGTAACAGTATACTAATATTGGTTCCTTCAATGTAACAAAGGTACCACACCAATGCAAAATGTTTACAATAAGGGAAACTGAACAGTGGTGATGGTGGAGAGGGAGAATGTGGGAAACTTTCTGCCCAGTTTTTCTGTAAACCTAAAACTGCTCTCAAAATGAAAGTGGGGCTGGAGCAGTGGCTCAGTGGTTTCGGCTCTTGTCTGGCAGGTGTATGGACACGAATTCAAACCCCAGCACCATGTACACAATGAAGTGTAGGAGCAATGCAAGCCAAATGAAAAACTAAACAAAAGTGATTCTCTCTTTCTCTCCCTCGGGTCCCTCTCTCTTAAAAAAATTAAAAAATTTAAAAAATGAAGTTGATTCTCTCTGCCCCCCTCTAAAAAAAAGTAATAATAATAAAAAAATGAAAGTGAGGGATGGGAGTGTAGCTTAGTAGCAAAGCACCTGCCTAGTGTGTATGAGGCCCTGTTTGGTCCCTAATACTACCAAAAAAAAATGATGATTGGTGGTATAGCTCAGTTGAGCACTGACTGGCTTAGCATGCTGTGTTCAATCATCAGCATCATAGACACACACAAAGTAAAGTTTTTTTTAAATTAAAAAAATTTTTTTTGAGTAAGGAAGTACCAGGGATTGATCCCCCAGGGTGCTTAAGCACTGAACCACATTATTTTTAATTTTGTGAATTTTGAGACAGGGTCTAAGTTGCTTACTTAGGGCTTTGCTAAGTTGCTGAGGCTGACTTTGAACTTGGGATCCTCCTGCCTCAGCCTCTGAGCTGCTGGGAGTACAGATATATGTCACTTAATAAAAACTTTAAAAATTTACTCATAGGGGCTGGAGTGGTGGCTCAGTGGTTGGAGCTCTTGCCTGGCATGTGTGAGGATCTGGGTTTAAACCCCAGCACCACATACACAACTAAGTGTCAGAGAAACAAAGACCAGATAAATAAAATTGATTTTCTCTCCCTTTAAAAATATATTTATTGAGGAGTTGTGTTGTTGTATAATCATAAATATATATGTAGTAGCAATATAATATGCCCGGATCCTAATCCAGAATCATCCCCACCTCTCTCACACCTCTGTCTCTTGACTCTTCCGTATTTCCTCCCATAACAGATATGTCTCTCCCCGCCCCCTTTCATACACACACACACACACACACATATACACACACATATATACACATACATAAATGATTGTGCGTTTTCCAGAATTAAATGATTTCATAAGTATTATTTGGCTTCTCATGGGAGTAAAGAGTAAGCTATAATGTTGTTTGCCCTCTACTTCCCTTGATATCATCCCTCTCTCTCCCCTCTTTCCTGCCTCTTCTCTCCCCCTGTCCCTACATATTTATGGTTCTCCTAGATTATGTGTTGCTTTGACTTTGACTCTAGTATGTGAGCACAACCTTTCAAACAAGCCTGGATTTTGCTCTAGCCTCCACAAATGAGAGAAAACACTTGACCCTTGAGTCTCTGGGTTTAGCTAACTTTGCTCAGCATGATTTCTTCCATTGCCATCCATTTACCTTCAATAGATGCAATATCATTATTTCTAATGGCTGAGTAGAACTCCATAGTGTGTGTGTGTGTGTATGTATGTGTATATGTATGTGTATATATATATATCATAGCTTTTGGATCCATTCATCCATTGAAGGGCATCTGGGTTGATTACATAATTTAGCTATTGTAAATTGAATATTGATTTTGCTGTGTCATTGTAATGTGCTAATTCTAGCTCTTCTGGGGGGACAATTTGCTCATATAGTATGATAGGTCAGTGCAGTTTTGCTAAATAATAGTAATGGTTTCTATAAATGATTGACCTCATAGTGAATATTAATATTATTAAATGCTAGAAATAAGATTATCTGATAAGATATACAAGTAGTTTCAGAGCTGTGCTTCATATAACTTGTTAGTTAACTAATTTTATAAGTGTGTGTATTTTTGGCCTGAGATCATGGTTGTTCTTTTTCTTTTTTAAAGGCAGTGCTGGGGTGTGAACCTTGGACCTTGTGCTTGCTAGGCAAGGGCTTTACAAAGCACTGAGCTCCCCTTCATTAGTTCTTATCAAAGAGAAGGAGTATAAGATTAGTTGACAGTTTAATAAATAAACTCAACCTTTATTTATAAGACTTAATAATTTAGTGAAGACAAATTTAGAAAACATGACAGTACTTCAGGTTCCTTATTTTTTAGTTTTTATGATGGGAAAAAAACCACAAACACCTGAAATCTTGTGGTATTCGCTAGTCTGTAATTAAGAAAATATATGTGTGTTACTTTTAGTACATTTTATGTAAGGGACCATTTAAACTTCACATTTTATTATGCAGTAGACCTTTAAAAAATTAAAATCTTTTCACTCTGAAGAACAAAAGAGTTAAATTTAGAAGTATACTTACATAGTGAAGATTTTATTTGAACACAAGTCCACAGTCCATTGTCTAAAACACTTGAAGCCAGAACTTGTGGAATTTTTGAAAGGTTATGTGATTCATGCCTTATGTAACACTGCTCAGCAGGATCTACAATAGTACCTCATTGACAGACTTTAATATTTAGTAAAATGTGACTAGTAGTAAATGTGATAAAGTTTATGATCATTGCTTCATTTACTCAAGGTAGGTTTTGACATGAGGTAATTTCAGGTTGAGTTTTAGTGTCAAATATTATTTAAAAAACTGGGATTTTGAGGGTTTTGAGTCCCTAAATAAGGGATTATGGACTTTTTATTTTTTAATTTTTTTTTAAAGAGAGAGGGACAGTGAGAAAGAATCAATTCCATTTCATTTTTCATGTGGTTTTTGTTGCTCCAACACTTAGTTACATAAGTGGTGGTAGGGTTTGAACCTTCGTCCTTGCACATGCCAGGAAAACACCATAACCCCCGAACCACCACTCCATCCCTGATTGTGGACCTTTTAATGAAATTTTATTTGAAATTACTAAATTTCTTAGCCACATTTTTAGTTACTTTTGGCAACTTTAAAAAAACCCCAAATTTAATTTTTGTTGAGGAGCAGGACTATGGTTGAAAGTATAAGCTGAGAACTACATATGTGGGGTTACCTCTTTTGTGATTGAAGTACAGGATTGGTAACGTATAACATAAGAAATATGCATGTGCAGTGCAATGCTTTTGAATATATCTTATTTGTTAATTGTGAAGTGTGAACAAAAAGTGTCCTGGAAAAAAGCCATTCATGAATCACGTCATGAATCATTGTTTCTCACATACCTACAAATAAAGATAGCTTTTCTGCACATCAGATTCTTTAGAATACCACTCAGTATTCCAATTTTAGCCAGATTCCTTTGGGCTCCAACTTTAAGAATTAAGGTATTTTTTTTTATTTAGTTTTTCATGTGGCTTTCGTTGCTCCAAGACTTTGTTGTATACGTGGTGCTGGGGTTTGAACTCGCCAACTCACACATGCTGGACAAGCGCTGTAACTGCCGGGCCACCACTCCGGTCCCTGTCTCTCTCCTATTTTTGTCAGTTATCTTTAAGCTTTTGTATGTAGAATGACAAGGAAATAAAATTTTAAGAGTGGCAGGGTTTTTCTTTCCTCTCTTCCTCCGACTTTCCCTCCCTCCCTTCCTTCCTTCCTTTTTTATGTCATGAACCTGTATTTCCAGCGTGACAAGAAATAGAATTCTATATTACTGGTAGAAAGAAAACTTCTCATGCATCTGTTTTTGGACTATGAGCAGTAAACATTAACTCAGCATTTGTTGTGTTAGAGCAACCTACTTTCAGAAGGAGATTTCTAGTTTTTCTCTCTCTGGTGTGGAGGTAGGTAGCAGCAATGTCAGGAATCTTTTTAATAAGATGACTTTCTCTTGCCTTAGAAGGTTGTGTAGGAGTAGATCTTGTTATATCTAAGGGGGAGGATGATATGTACGAGTTCACTAGCTGGGCAATTAGTGATTCAATGATTTTTTTTTCTTAGTAGAACACATGGGAGTTTTGAAGTACAATATAAGACTAGTGTTTAGTTAAATATGCATCTGTGTTTAAGCAGGTAAGTGACTATACTTGTTGATCTTCAGATATATCTAAAAGCATCCTTTTGGAACCTCTCAGAATTTTGAGAAGAAAAAATGACATATCTGTTAAATTAATTAATTTGTCTACAACTTGAAGGACTATACCTTTATGTAATTTTGCAGCAGATTTTTTTTTTCCAGTATGAAAAGTAACTCCATTGCAAGGGACCTGGTGAGAAAATCATTGGGCAAGGAGATGGACAACTGGAAAGGTGCCCCATTTGTATACTATATAATGTTGCTATTAAATACACTTTGGATAATTATTGTTTGGTATAGAATTTTTGCACATTTATATTTGAAGAGAGGGCTATTTGTTTATTGAGTGTTATTTATAAAGTACTGTGTTGAATATGTTGGAGATTCCATTATAACAAGTCCCTGAGGTTGATAGGTATTTCTTTTATAGCTATTAAATGGCTGTAAAGCTCTAAAAATCAATTTCTGAATCCTCTTAGAAAAGTAACCACTTTTCTTTGTTGCTAATTCTGCAAACATGGTGTCTGTACTCCAAATGTTAACTGTTGTTGATTAATGAGCTCGCCCCAGCAATACTCCTGGAGATATATGCCAATGTTACTAACTCATATGTATTTACTCTAGGAATGCACAAGCTCTGGCAAGGCCAAAATCACCCAGTTTAATTGTTTCTTTGTAATCTGTCAATAGATGTTGAAGTTTTAAGTCTCTGTGAAGAGCACTTTTAGAGTGACAAACAGCCTCAGATATTCAAGTATTTCTTGAGATTCATGGAAAGGAATTCAGAGATGAGATAAAACTTAGAATCCTACATAAACACCTTGAAGACTGACTGTTTAGATGATTGATGGGTTTTTTGTTTGTTTGTTTGTTTGTTTTCCCTTCTCTTTGGTGCTGGGGATTAACAATCCAGGGCCTTATTTAAACAAAGCATATGCTCTACCACTAAGACCCTCAGTTACAAAGTTTCTTCAATAGAAAGGTTTCCCAGATTGCACTATTGAGAACCCCTTCCTTTCACTTTCTTCCTGTCTGTTCTTATATACAACTCTATAGGTGCTGTTTTCCAATTTTGTCAATTTTGGTATTGTGTTCCATGGTTTCTCACTCAGTAGGAATGATAGGTCCTGGCTTCTGTCTCACAGCAGCAGCTACCTTGTTTGGATCGTTGTTCATTCAACTTCTAAGAGCACCTTGTCCGTAGTTTAGCTCAGAATATTTCCCTCGAGCTCTGTCTTGTGTGCATCAGTAGTTTTATCTTTTTAGCGTTGAGAAGTACTCCATTTTATGGATGTATCACTGTTGTTTGTCTGTTGAGGGGCATATTGGTTGCTTGCTAATTTTTGGCTATTAGAAATAAAGCTCTATGAACATGTGTATTGAATGAGTATGGTTTTGATTTTCTTGGGTAGATATCCAGAAGTGAATTGCTGGGTCTTTTGGTAAATGTATGTTTAGATTTTTTAAAAACTGCCAAACTGTTTTCCAGTGTGGTTGTGTCATTTTGTATTCTCCCTAATAATACATAAAGGTTCTGCATTCTACCAGCACTGGTATTCTCTGCATTGGCCTCCCCCACAACCTACAACTCACACACACACCCCTTTTGGGCCATTCTAATAATAGTAATATCTAACTGGGCATTTATTTGTCTTTCTTTCCCATTCAGAAATGACTAATGATGCCATCATCTTATATGTGCTTTACTTGATATGTATGTATCCTCTTTGATGAAGTGTATTTCCCAATTTGTGATTTGTCTTTTCATTCTCCTAAATTTGTCTATCTCTTTCTCTCTTTCTCTCTCTTTTTTCCTCCACTTCCTTGGTTCTAGGAAGTGAACCCAGGGCCTCACGTATATAGGCAAGAGCTTTACCACTGAACTATATGCCCAGTCTCTCTACCTCTTTTAAATTTTATTTTAAAATGAGGTCTTGCCAAGTTGCCCAGGCTGGCCTGGGACTTTCAAGCCTCCTGCCTTGGACTTCCTAGTAGGTGGAATTACAGGCATGTGTGTACCACCATACCAGCTTAAGTTTGTCTTTGGGAACAAAGTTTTTAAATTTGGATGATTCAAGTTTATTAATATTTTTTTCTTTTATGGATTATACTTTGGTGTCATGTATAAGAATTCTTTAACCCTAGATTATAAAGTTTTTTTCTGCAAGTTTTATAGTTTTCAGTTTTGTACCTAGCTTTGTGTTTACACTTAGTTTTATTTGTGTTGCATTTTATATAAGGTATGCAAACTGCTTCTTATTCATTTTTGCCTATGTATGACAAATTGTTCCAATACCATTGAGTTTCCTTTCTCCATTTTATTGTTTTTATACCTTTGTTTAAAAAAAAAAAACTGGGGCTGGAGCGGTGGCTCAGCGGTTATAGTGCTTGCCTGGCGTGTGCAAGGTTGCGGGTTCAAACCCCAGCACCATGTACACAATGAAGTGTCAGAGCAACGAAAGCCACGTAAAAAACTAAATAAAATTGATTCTTTCTTTCTCACTTTCCCTCTTTCTTTAAAATAAAACATTTTAAAAACCAACTTAATTTGCTGTGTTTGTGTGGGTCTTTTACTAGGCTCAGGTTTTTTGTTTTTTGTTTTTGTTTTTTTTTAAGACAGAAGGACAGTGAGAGAGGGAGGAGAGAGAATCAATTTTTTATTTAGTTTTTCACATGGCCTTCATTGCTCTGACATTTAGTTGTGTATGTGGGTGCTGGGGTTTGAACCCATGTACTTGTGCATGCTGGGTAGGCACCATAACTGCTGAGCCACTGCTCCAGCCCACTAGGCTCAGTTTTGTTCAGTTCATATTGTGCCTAGTCTTTTACTCAATCTGTGTAAGCTTGATTACTGTTTCTGTATATGGGGTGGTTAAAAATATATCAAGTACCTTAAAATTGAGTAGTTAAAAGAAAATAAATTATAGATTTTTTTTCCAAGAAAATTCAGGGGCTGTGAGTCCTTCAACTTTATTCATTTTCAAACTCATTTTTGGCTGTTTTGGTTCCCTTCTTTCAAAATGAATATGTTTGTGTGTACAAAAAGGTCCTGCTGGAATTTTGATAGGAATTACATTTAATGTATAGATCAGTTTGGGAAGAATTGACAATTATACCTTGTTAAGTCTTCCAATCCGTGAAGATGGTATATCTTTGTATGCATTCAGGTCTTTGTGCTGCACTCCCACTCTTTTAAATAAGTGTGCAGTTTTCAGCATATAGGTCATATGCATATTTTATTGGGTTTATTCCTAAATATTTCAATATTTTGTGCTTTTATAAATGGTGTTGTACTTTTAATGTTAGTTTCCAATTGTTCATTGCAAGTGTATTGAAATGGGATTGATTTTTGTGTCTTGTGATCTTATGACACTCACTACTTCTAGGATTTGAGGATAGATTCCTTGGAATTGTCTATATTTTCTTAATTTTTCCTTACTGGTTTTTTTTTTTCATTGTTCTCTGTAAGGTTCTTTTCTCCTTAACCTTTTAATTTGGAGTGTTCTGGGCATTCGTGCTTGAATCCTGTTTTCTTCTCTTATTACACTTACTCCCTTGGTAATCTCATCTGGTTTCATGGCTGTAATACAGTCTCTGTGCCAAATTTATATCTTTAGCTTGGACTTGTCCATGTTGCAGTCTTTACATCCATTGCCTACTTGTCTCTACTAATAGGCACTGCAAACTAATTATTCAACATTGAACTGTTGGATCTGTCACTTGCTCCCTCTTACATCTCTCTTAATGCAACGTTAAACTTCTGGTTATTCAAATGGAAAACCTGGAGTCATTGTGCTAGGCCTGTTTTCAGCCCTCAAGTAGTGCCTTGTACAGAGTAGAAACTCAGTTAATTGTTGAGCTGAACTGAATGATATACTTTGTTAAAGACATGGTGCCTGGGATATTAATATCTCACTTTCTCTAGTTGAGTTTCAAGCTTTTGTAATGAAATATCCCTTAATGTTGACAAAAATAACAATCATTGGGGGCTGGAGCAGTGGCTCTGCGGTTATGGTGCTTGCCCAGCATGTGCTAGTGCACGGGTTCTATCCCAGCACGCACGTACACAACTAGGTGTCAGAGCAATGAGGGCCATGTGAAAAACTCAATAAAAATGGATTCTCTCCATCTCTCTGTCTCTCTCTCTCTCTCACACTGTCCTTCTCTTTAAAAAAAACCAACCAATTATTTTAACTTTCTTGAATGCGTAAGACTTCTATTACAGATGAAGTTCCTTGGCCTTTTGATCTGTGTACTGAATTGAGTTTAAATGTACTTATTAAATGTTAATTATTAAATATTAAACTGTTTCAGAAGTCTTTCTTTAAGATACGGTGAAAAAGTTTTTAAATAGGAAAACGTTCTATTTTCAGCTTATTTAATTTGCACTGTAGGTCAGATAAAAACTTGCAGCCTAGAGCCAAGTGGTGCCTGTCCCTGAGGCTTTGTGTAGCACTGGGATCTGAATCTTTCCAGTTCACCAAGCCCTAGAAGCTAGGTTTCTTTAAACTGTCACTGCTGCTTTCAAATAAGGTTGCTGGTGTTCCCATCCCCCACGCTCACGAGCTCTCTCTCTTTCTCTTTCTGTGAGGGTGTTTTTAGCTGTAATTGCATGAAATCCCAATGGTGTAGACCAGTGGTGATGGATCTAGGAGTTTACCAACTGAGCCATTTCTCAGTTTCTTTCTTGTTATCTTTGCTGGGGACTGGAAACACTTCTGTGAGACTTGACTATAGCTCCTCTGGTGCAAGTGTGATTGATAGCTATTGACAACAGAATTGAACAGCCATGGATCTGGTGAACAGCCCTTTGATGTATGCAGTTAGAGAGGAAGTGGAGATCCTCAAAGAGCAAATCAGAGAACTAAAAGAGAAAAATTCCCAGCTGAAGCAGGAAAACAGTCTGCTGAAGACCCTGGCCAGTCCTGAGCAGCTGCAGACTGGCTCCCCTCCTGCCACCACGCAGACACAGAGGACCACACAGATCCCCTTCCCTCTCAGCCAGCATCCCAGGGCTCAGGACCAACTGCATAGCCTCCTGTGCCCCCACAGAACTGGCTGCTGCTGTTGTCTGAACTGAACAAACCAGGAAGATTTATTAGGAAGAGTTGGCCTCCACAGTCACCCATTTCATTGCTCGCTGCAAAAGAGATGTGTGAGACTGACATGCTTTTATCTTTTTTTTTTTTTCCAGTATGGAACATCATTTGCTTTTGGCTTGAAGAAATTTTAGTAGTGGGGTGAAGTAAAGGTTAATCAGAGAATTAGCATGGATGTACCTGTGCAGCTTGGCAGATATCTGAGGAATGGTTTAATTGATGCTGAGGAGCTGTGTGCCTTTCCCTCTCTTCCTGCTGCCACTTCACTTCCAGGAGTGCTGCTGGCTGGTGGTGTACTCCATGGGTATGGAAGCAGTGGAGCTCCTTACTGGACTTTGCACTCTTCTTCCCCACGGGGAACTTGAAAGGGAGGCAAGAAACAAAACTGAAATGAGGGGGAATGTAGTTCATTGTATATGTTGATGACTTCAGCAAAATCCATAAACAAAATAGTACTGTGTCTCTTGAATAGTGGATGACACAAAACTATTGGTGATAAAATGGTGACAGGTAGCTGGGACTTAGGCTATTTTACTATGAAGATTGTTTTGCATATTGTATATTTGTATATGTAATGGAACTATTTTGTACATTAGAGGACTGTAACTACTATTTAGTTTGTACAGATTGAAATATAGTTGTTTCATTGGTTGTCTGAAGAGGTGTGGATTACCTTTTATACAGAAATCTAAATGAAAACTGCCTCATGACAAGAACCACCCCTGAAGAAATTTTAAGAATTTGGCACAGTTTGGGCTGGAGCAGTGGCTCAGTGGTTAAGGCGCTTGCCTGGCATGTGCAAGTACACGAGTTCAAACCCCAGCACCATGTACACAATGAAGTGTCGGAGCAACAAAGGCCACATGAAAAACTAAATAAAATTGATTCTTTCTTTGTCTCTCTTTCTCTCTCACTGTCCCTCTCTTAAAAAAAAAAAATTGGCACAATCACTTTTGAGTAATCAGAAATCTAGCTGCTAAATTTTCTGAAGTAAATCCTTGTTCAGTGAAGTCTTTGGATTGAGCTGGTTGATGACTTTGAAAAATGAGCAGTTCTAGCTAATGAAATGGGATTCCCAGTAGGGGTTTCTGCATATCACCTGTATGATAGTTATATGCAAATGTTCATGTCATGTTCTCTAAACAGTTGTAAGATGTCTCTGTATTTAACTATTGTACTTGTCGGCTTTAATAAAGCATATAAAATGTTGATTAAAAAAACTTGCCTCTAGTCAATAATATGTCAAGTAAATCGTTAAGTCCCAAGTTTTCAACTCTGTGAACCTAATAATTATTTCTCTAATGTATATTTGTTGCTCAATTTAGGTTTTTATAGATGTTCCACATCTGGGATGATGGAGAAAAAATGGGTTAATGAAATATACTGTTTGTCACATGAGAGTACACCATACTTGAGGGAACTGCTCTGAATTGTTTACAAGAAAGGAAATACATTCATGCTTTAAGTAATTAAGGAATGCAGTAGTCCAGGTTGTCTTTTTTGTCACATAGTACCTGTGGTCTTTGTTCCTTTGTGGTCTTTGTTTTTTGTTTTTGTTTTTGTTTTTGTTTTTAAGAAAGAGGGGACAGAGAGAGAGAGAGAAAGAGAGAAGCAATCTTTATTTAGTTTCTCATGTGACTTTCATTCCTCAGACACTTTGTTGTGTACGTGGTGCTGGGGTTTGAACTCGCGTCCTCGCGCATGCCAGGCAAGCGCCGTAACCGCCGAGCCACCGCTCCAGCCCTCTTCTTGTTTTTTTTGAAGTAGTTCAATAATTATTTTTGTTTATGATTCATTCTGCTTGTTGACTTTTGTTTCCTCATATACACCAGTGCATTTCAGTTTCTGCATGAACTGAGCAGAATGACTGGACAGGTTCTCAAGCAGTCACCAAAGTGACTTTCATTCTTTTAAATATAAGCAGAATAAGCAGAAGGAAAAGTAAGGCATTAGCTTTTTTTTTTTTTTTTTCTTTAAACACTGTCTCGAGGTCTTAACAGCTTCTGACAACTTGTATTTTTCTTCTCTCACTCCCTGCCCAGTACTGGGGATTGAACCCAGGAGTGCTCTACCATTGAGCTATATCCCTAGCCCTTTTTATATTTTATTTCGAGACAGGGTCTTGCATGGTTGCTGAGGGTCTTGGTAAATTGCTGAGGCTGGCCTCAAACTTGAAATTCTCCTGTCTCAGCCTCCTGAATTGCTGGGATTGTAAGCATGAGCCATCATGCTCAACCTTCCCCTCCAACCCCTTTGGGCTAGGAATTGGCCTTGTGCATGCTAGGCAAGTGCTCTGCCATTCAGCTATACTACCATCCCTTTGTTATTTATTGTTATTGTTGGTGCTGGGGCTTGAACCCAGGGCATTGGTCATTCCTATAGTCTATGATGGAGCTACACTTCTAGCCTTAGTTGTATTTCAGAATTGATTCTTCTATTTGGAATTTTCCCCACTAGTAAATAAACAGAGGTAGATTTTCAGCCGACCTAATAGAGGATGGTATACTAAATACATGCACACATTACATGTCTATTTAACTCACTGGTGCAGTCGGGTGGCAAATAATTTTTCACAGTCTAGTCTGTACAGATCTCTGGGTTGTTGAGACTTTTAACGTCCATCCACATCCTTCCCTTCAAGCATTATAAGCAGAATATGATTGCTGAAATAGTTCACAAAGTGGACATCATCTCTCAGTTTCATGAGGTCTTTGGGTTTGCCACTGGGGTCCTTGTGCCTTCCAGTCTATTGTGGTTTCTAAGTTTGCAACAAATCTCAAGGCCCCGTGTGTCAGGGTTTCCTCAGACTGTTGCATGCTGCTGTTGGTCCTGAAGCAGTGTGTCCCTTAATTATTTGTTACTGTGGACCCTGTAGTTGAAGGTCACTTTCTCTTGGGAGTCTGAGATATTTTATATCCATACGATGGGATTCTATTAAAAAAATTAAGGAACAGAATTCTAATTCGTGTTATGTTATGGATGAATCTTAAAACATCTAGTGGAGACACTGATACAGTTTTCACTAGTATTAGAAGAGTTCCCTTTAAATGTAAATAAGTTTTTTACCATAGTTTCTCAGTTTGCTGGATATCCCACTGCCAGTCCTTCTAACTAAAACTGTTTCTTAGTATTTTTGTTATGGTTCCAACAAGATCCCGAGTATTTGTGTAAGAGAGGAAGTTAAAAATGCTGTAGTATGATCTTGTATTTATGTTGTCTTTTTCTGTCTTGATAAAAGATGGAGAAGTGTTTTTGTGGCATTTGGTTTATAGAGGCATTGAGTTGACATGTCAAATGCTGTCTTTTGAATCATAAATATTCACTGGTAGAAGTAGAAAGCTGTGCTTATTTGTATGAGTTGACCATGCAGTGAATCTGAGGCTTAAATGGGTCAATTGTGACTGGTCATGTGAAAATCAGAAAAAAGTAGGATGTAGGAATGTAAAATGTGCAGTCTCTTTGGAAAACGGGCAGTTTCTTAAAAAGTTAAACGTTAACTTACTGTATGACCTAGTAATTCCACTTGTTATCTGCCCTTTTGAAATGAAAACATCTGCACAAAGACTTGTATGTTAATATTGAAAGAAGTTTTAGTCATAACAACCCCCAACTGGAAACAGCCCAAAATGTCCATTACTTGGTGAATGAATAAACTAAATATGGTATATATGTATAATAGGATATTGTAGCAATACAAAGGAACAAAATGCATGCTACAACATGGATGAATCTCAAGAACATTGTGCTAAGTAATATAAGCCATGTAGAAAATACCATATTCTGTATGATTCCATTTTTTTAAATGTGCAGAAAAGGCAAATCTGTGTAGAGACAGAAAGCAGAAGAATGTCGCCTGGGGTTTGGCGATGGGAGGAGGGACTTACTGCAAATGGGCTCATGTGCTGATGATTACATAGCCTTTTAAGTTTTTCAAAATCACTGGATTATATATTTAGAATGAATATTTCATTGAATGTATATTATACTGCAAAGTTGTTTAAAAAGGTAGAGGGGAATGAAAATGAATTTTGCTAGCTAAAATACTAAGAGAAACATTATTTGGCAAATATAGTCATTTGAGAAATAATGAAAGGGGATTGTTTTAGAGATACATTCTTTCAGGTAGAAGAAAAAGGATGTTTGGTTTGGATTGATAAAAGAATAAACAGTCCTTTCACTTTTGCCATGAAATCTAGTAAATGTCAAAAATAATATCAATTATCTTTTTAAGCTTTTGCAGTTTTTTCCACACTGCTGTACACTGTGGCTGATAGAGTAAATCAGTGCTACACAATAACCTTTTTGGAGTTGTTTTAACTGTTAAGAGTATTAATATTGGGGCTGGAGCGGTTGCTCAGTGGTTATGGCAATTGCCTGGCATGTGCAAGGATCTAGGTTTGAGCCCCAGCACCACATACTCAGCTAAGTGTCAGAGCAACAAAAACCAGATGAAAAACTAAATAAAATCTATTCTCTTTCTCTCTCTCTCTCTCTCTCTCTCTCTCTCTCACTGTCCCACTCTCTCTTAAAAAATATTAATGTTTATATCCTTTAATTCCACACAGAAATATATGCTAAATGCAAACAAGGATTTGTGTTTGGAAATGTTGACCACAATATATAGAGAGTAACCAAAATTAAAACCAACATACATGCTTTCCAATTATGGGGACTTGTTTTAGTCATGTCTCTCTGATTGCAAGGAGTAGAAACCCTTTGTAACTAGTTTAAAATAAAATTATGTTTTGTTTGAAAGGATATAAGCCCCATTTAATAACCTCAAACAACAGGGTACGTGAGATGTTTCACTATTAAAGGGTCAGGCTAGTGATTTCTTCCTCTGTATACCTGCTTTATCTTCTGCCTTCTTGTATGTGGCCCATTGCTGTTCACCAGCTTAGACAGATTCAGTCTTTGTTCCAATTCCAAAAGTTTTCAAAATAGGAATCTGAAGTAGCTCATTGTTTTGAGCTGTAGGTGAGTCATTGAACAACTTGTCCTTTGGTCTTCATCCCCTTTTGGGATGTCTGTATTCATGTTTATTAGATAAGTAGTGGAAATGAAATGGCATTGGGTAAGGACATTGATGTAATGCATTGCATATGCTTATATGAGGGATGACAAATATTGATTATTATCAATTTAAAAATACTTCTGAGGCCTTCTGTGATGCAGTCTCTTAAACTCTGAAGAGTAGCATGTATTGTGTTAGCTTTATACTTTTGTTCTTACTCCTTACTAAAACCTCTACATTTTGTTTTCTACCCTTTCTTCCTTATGAAAATTTCCTTTATGAAGACTGGCAGTTGAAAATGCCGTGGACGCATCTCCACCTCCCGAAATGCTCTCTCCTTCTGATTTGGGCTAGGTAATATTATTCTCTGTTGACCTGCCCTCAACTTGCCCAGTCTACCTCCATGGATCTTTTCTGTTCATCTCTTTAATATCACAGTTGCCCTGTGCTGCTTTCTGTTTTATATCCATCCTCCACAATGTCTTTCCTTTTGTGATTTTACAGAGCCTTAACATTTCTAAATCTGTATCTCCTAGACCCCTTCGACTGAGATTGAGAAACTGATAAACCAATATTTTGTTGAATGTCACTACCGTGAATATCACCAACTTTCCTTCTTTTTTGAACTCTCAAGAGTTTTGTGTATCTATTCATTCTCTGCTAAAAGTTTGTGCTGAGCTTTATTTGACTTTGTAAACCTGGTAGCACCTATCAGAATTCTTTGCAGAATAGATTCACTCAATATTTGTCCACTTAAATATTCCTACCTTTTAAAATGAAATATGTATTATATTTGTATGTGATTTTATTTTGTTCCTCCAGTCCTGAAAAATGCCCACAAACTGTTTTTCCTAAATTTAAGAATAATTTCTAACATGGTTTTGTGGTCAAAGGGAAAAAAAACCCAATATTAATGAGATATACATGTTAAAAACATTTTTAATACATCTGGGCCTATTAATGAGTTTTTTACTTATAATAAGGACAAAAACCTAATGAATTTTGGACACTAATATGTGAATTTGATTTCTGTACTAAATATCTTATTTCTAAAGGAAGAGATATTTATTGAAAAATGCAATCAGTTAAACAGTATGCTATTAGAATAGTAAAAATTTCTATCATTTTGTAGAGTTCTTATAACTAAAATGAATTAAAGTAGTGGTTCTTTGTAAATAAAAAATAAATTTGTCCATTTGATTAGAATCTATTTATTGGTTGAAAGCTGAATTTTCAATTATTGTAAAGGGCAGGAAACAATTAAAAATCTGTGTTTACCTCCATGGTATGTGCTGATAAGTCTAAAAAGTTTGTGCAAATCTCTTGAAGTTGTGTTGTACCCACAGTATATGTCTAAAGGCTTGGACATTTCACCTGAAGGCAAACAATTTGGTGAATCAAAGGAAAGTCCAAATTCAGATACAAGAGGTATGTAGTATAAGGATCAGTTAGGAAATTCAGCTCTAGTTCATTTATTTGTTTTTAATGGATAGCATTCACTATACATATGGATTTGGGAACCTTCTATCAACTTAAAGATTTATTTTGTTATTTTTTATTTTTTTGTCACTGGGGATTGAACCTAGAGGCACTTAACCACTTAGGCACATCCCCAGCCTTTATTTTTTATTTTGAGACGGGGGTCTCACTAAGTTGCTGAGGCTGGCTTTGAATTTGTGGTCCTTCTACCTCTGCTTCCTGATCTGAGATTACAGGCATGCACCATCATGCCCAGCTAACATCTTAAAGACTTTTTAAAGAGCTGTTAGCAAATTGGCAAATGTAACGTAACGAACTTTGTTTCATGTATTCAGTATATAAGTTAAAACATGGAGAGATGAGTAAAAGAGTTAGCAGTAAAAAAAAAAAAAAAGTGATTTCTTGTGCCATTTCCTTTTGGCCCTTATCAGTTGAACAGATTTATGTTTGTGATATTCTCGGGCAGAGTGCTGGTACCAAGCCCTTTGTTGTCATTCACTCTGTAGGGCCTTAGTGAAAGTAATGAAAATTGTAAATGGTTCTTCATGGAGAAAGAGCACTTGAATCTTTAGCAAGCATGTTAATTTAGTGGTTATGGAATACTGCATGGAGCTTGGCATACTTAAAGAGAGCCTGTCAGACTTGAATCAGTCTTGAAGCATATCTTATATTGATGGTTTCTGTTAAATTGTATCTATTTGACAAAGCACCACTAGTCAGTATGCTAAGTATTAATCAGTAGACAAGGTTCAATGAGTTAAAGAACTGATTTTTTTTTTCTTAAGAGAGAGGGACAGTGAGAGAGAGAATTTTATTCAGTTTTTCATGTGGCACGCTAGGCAAGTGCAGTAACCACCGAGCCACTGCTCCAGCCCCAAGAACTGAATTCTTAAAGTTCATATTTGGGCAAGTAGGCATTTTAGGAAGTAATTGTGAGGCATGATATTTACAGAAAACATTAATGAAAATATAGCTGTCTTGTTAGGTGGTTTTGTGTTTGATGCCGTTGTCCATCTGTTCTTAAGAAATTTGGTTTGAGTTCATACTCCTTTTCACAGTAGTTCCAACCTGTTTGGGTAGTGCAGAAATGACTGGATAAATTTTTATTTAGATACTCTGATAGCTTAGCTAGTGAGTGTGACCTATCGACATGTGGAAGTGACACAGGGTTAAAATAGGAAATGTCAAAAGGTTGTTTTCGTTTTGGAAGCAAAATCCATGACAGATTGGTTTAGAAATGTCTTAAAAATCTGGTGATTAAATAGCAAGAGCATGAGAAGAGATTTCCCCAAAATCCATTTAGTGTATTTGGGTAGACACAAAGGGTGGAAGATGCTTTTTGTCGAATTTGTTAATAGAGGACTTTGAAGTTTTGTTTCCTGTAGAAAAATCAGCTTTTCCCTAAACTATAATCTTTCTAACTTCTGTTGCATGCATTGCTGCATTTCCTTTTTACATATGCGCTTATTTATTTTTATGGCAAATGCATTTTTAAGCAGCCTCTGGGATAATTATTGCCTTTTATAAGTTTTGGTAATTTTTAATGATATTTTCATTTATTCCCTTTTGCTAGCCGGATTGCCTTTTGCAATTCTTACTTCAAGGCATACCCCCTTCCAACGAGGAATGTTCTGTAATGATGAGTCCATCAAGTACCCTTACAAAGAAGACACCATACCTTATGCGTTATTAGGTGGAATAATCATTCCATTCAGTATTGTCGTCGTAAGTTAAATCCACTTTTCCAAGTTTATAACTTTTGGGTGCTTAGCTTAATTTTTGTGTTAGTCTGTCAATGATTAAATGTATACCCTCAAAAATAGTTTTTTTAAAACATTAATTGAAGGTTTATTTGATCAAGACCATAAGCTTTTTTTTTAGTGAGACCAAAAGATAGCAATGTTTAATGAGAAGAGCCTTAATTGAGCATGTATAGATTTTATGCTAATCTTTTTCATTCATCATGTCATTAGCACTCTAATTTGCTGTTGTTTCAGTAACAGTATGATAGTCAAATGTTACAGTAATATATTCCAGCATACTTTATACAGTGTATTATTTTATAGTTTATTGTATCTGTGTGTCTATTCCTACTCTTCAGTCACAGAGGTTAAAAAAAATTGGTAAATAATGGTAAAACTTCATTCAACCCATGTTTACGTTAAAAAAATTTTAGGGGGGCTGGAGTGCTTGCCTGGCATGTGTGAGGACGCGGGTTCGAACTCTAGCACTACATATACAACAAAGTGAGCAATGAAAGCCACATGAAAAACTAAATAAAATTGACTCTCTCTTTCATCGTCCCTCTCTGTCTTTGAAAAAAGAAAAAAAATTTAAATAATACCATAAATGGGTGAGAAAAGTTACAGTTCCATATTAGCTGTGAACATGAAAGATACTGGAACCGAAGACAAGACTGAATCTTTAAGTGGAAATGCTTAGAGAATGTGGCCCTATGGAGAAGGCTTTAGTAATTATACTAGATGATTTTATAATTTTTTTATACTTAGAAATATTTGACTTAACTGTTTTGTGTTTTATACCTCTAAATTTAGAAACAATATTTATGTTAGTTAAAAGAAGAAAATATAGTCCTATTTAAGAGAAAGATCAACAGTATGATAGTATATATATCTTACTTGTTTTTGGAGTTTATTTTTTACTTTTAGTACTGGGGATTGAATCCAGGGACACTTTACCACTGAGCTATATACCCAGACCTTTTTTATTTTTTATTTTGAGACAGTCTCACTAAGTTGCTAAGGCTCACCTTCAACTTATGATCATCCTCAGAAATTGCTGGGTTTATAAGAGCTTTGGAGTTGATTTGAAAATCTTTCTTTCTTTCTTTCTTTTTTAAGAGAGAGAAAGAGAGAATCAGTTTTATTTATTTTTTTTCATCTGGTCTTTGTTTTTCTGACAGCTTTGTATGTGGTGCTGGGGTTTGAACATGGGTCCTCACACATACCAGACAAGCACTCCAACCATTGAGCCACTGCTCTAGCCCTTAAAATCATTCTTAATTTAGAACTATAATGTCTTGAGAATGTTCACCACATCTTTTAACAGTGAAAGTTAATATACTCATAACTTGTGGTGCACAACTATAAAAAAGAAAACCTTTACTATGTAAACATTTGTTTGACAAGACTGTGAGCTTCTCAGAGGCAAAAATAATACCTTTTTTGTCTTGGTGTCCTCACATCTTGTCAAATAGCCTGGCATGATGTCCCAGGTATTTGCATGAAATTTTGTGTGAATGAAATTATGAAGTAATTTGCAGTAATGTTGGTGACTTTTGTACAGTACGGTTAAGTTTTAAGAAGTCAGGGTTTCCTTTAATCTTGCCAAATCTTTACATTTTTTTACTGTTTTTAATTTTTTTTAAAAAAAGAGAGCAGGACAGTGAGAGAGAAAGAGAGAATCAGTTTTTATTTAGTTTTTCATGTGACCTTCATTGTGTACATGGTGCTGGGACTCCAGCCCACATATTCACGCATGCTAGGCAAGCACGGTGGCCCAAGCCACCGCTCTAGCCCTCTTTTACTGTTAAAAGCGAGATAAGCCTATGATTCTTCCATTAAGGAAGGAATAGGCCTCTTTCTTTTCTTTTTATCAGGGTTTTGCTGTATAGTTTAGGCTGGTCATGGTCATTTGGATTCAAGTAATCCTCCTCCTTGGCCTCCCGAGTAGCTGGGGCTACAGGTGTGTACCACCGTGTCTGGGTTCCCTCCCTCCCTTCCTATCTTCCTTCTTTTAAAACTGTGCATGTTTCTGAGAGATTGCTGACTTGAAATATAAAAGTTTAGTAGGTCTCTTAGTTGCAAATAGTAGCCAATTTCAAGAAGCGATTCAGTGTTCAAAAAAATAGTGCTAGAAGTATGTTTGTCTTTCAATTCTGCTTCTCTCTGTCAGTAAAAAGGATGCTACACAAGCAAAACTACAGAAATCTGCTGCAGAGCAGAGAGCTACAACAGAACATGAGCCAGTGCTGGGTGTGTATAGCCTGTGTAGTAGAAATAGGACCTGAGAAAACAGGTCCTGTTTTGACTCAGAACTTGTTTTACTATTTCAACAGAACAATGAAAAAGTTATCTTTACTTTTAATAAAATGACAAATTCATATGACTATAGATTTCTTAAAAGAGCAGATTATTTAAAGGTACTTTAAAAGTACTCTTTTCATATCAATAGTATCAACAAAGACAAACTCTGCTTAGGGTAGGAGTTTCATGTACTAATATAAAATAATTCCAGTTATTTATTAACTCAGCTTATTTCAGGCAATACTTGGTTAGACTTGTATATGTTTATTTTTATTAATTAGGAAATGTCATCTTTTAAAAAGTAATGATTCACACTTCATACCAGGCCTTTGATGTGACTTGCAAATGATCCATAATGACATGAGTGATTGAGGGAGTCTGGTAGAGAACCAACAAAGAATTTCAATAAGAAGGAAATGATCAGTGACATCAGATACTACCAAGAAGTACGGTACCTGGGGGTTGACAGAAATGTGTTCAATTTGATGATGTACTTTTGGCTTGTCAGAAAAATTGAATAGAATAAATGAATGGAGGTAGAACAAGTTGGAAGGGAGTAGAGGATATGGAAATGTGTTAGTGATTTTAGATTCTTCTTTTGAGAATGTGACCCCTGATTGAAAGACATAAAACTATAGGGAGATTGTAGAGGCATACAGACTTGGTTACTGGAAAAATAAAGTAGATGGTAAGAGAGTACTGTAGGACATAGGTTTAAAAAAAAGTTGAATCACCAATTTAGATTATTATTAGCTTTGATTTTCATAAATATTTTGCTTTCCTTCCCCAAACATTATCTATAGTTCTTTAATGAATCATCATATCTTTAGAGTCTAAAACATGAGAAGACTTCTCAGTTCTAAGATTAATTAAGCCATAGTTGACTTAGGTATAGACTTCATCAAAGGTTAAAAATTGGCATAAATGGCTCAAAAGACCAGAATTAGATATTAAAGGAAACAAAAAAATACAACTGATTATGTACATAAAAGGACATACACATCTCTACATTTAATTCTGAAGACTTGAATTAGAACTTCTATATTGTCTGTTTCTCTCCATAAAGAGAGAGCATATGATTTAAAAAATGATGTAGCCAGGTGTGATAGTATAAACCTTTCATTTCAGTGACTTGGAAGGCTGAGGCAGGATTGCAAGTTCGAGGTTAGCTTCAGCAACTTAGTGAGACCTTGTCTCAAAATAATAAATAAGAAGGGCTGGGAATATAGCTCAGTGGTAAAATGCCGCTGGGCTCAGTCCCCAGTACCAAAAAGAAAGGAAAAAAAAAAAAAAGCTAACCCTATAGTTGTCAGCCCTATCTTCCCACCCTCTACTCTGGCTGTCCCAGTATTGGTGGTTAAGTTTCAGCTTCTGTAGATCAGTTTTGTAATCTGTGCGCAGTGTTCCAGGTGTTCTCAGAAAACTGATTTTATGTGATTGGGGGCAAGCAGAGGGTGTGGGTGGCCCTAAACAGTGATGATTATGACTAGGAAGATTCAACAAAACTCAGCACCTACTTCTGGAACGTAGTTGAGTGTTTAAGGAGAACAGCTGACAAATGAGATTTGGGAGTTTCAACTGCTAAAATTGTGCTGATTCAGATAGTTGCTATTATGTTTCAGCTATCAAAGATGAATTCCAAAATGAAATGTTAGAGAAATCATTCTTGAGAATTACTGGGACCCTTTAATGGCCCAAGGAGGCCAAATATACTTGACTACAGGGCTCCTGGAAGCAGTCAGGGATAAACCAAAACAAAACCATGAAGTTATCATGTCCCCAGAAATACACATAGTTCTTTTCTACTATGACCTATTCTCAGGAAGGGGTCTTATCAGTTCATTCTGTACTGTATTTCTTTGGGGCTTAAATATATTTAAGGAAGTTTGACTTTTATCCAAGAGGTAGTACCTTCAATTAAAATTATTGACCATCTACTCTGTTTTGGACCACTGTGTTGGTATTAGCTTTCTACTCAACAACTAAGACATGTTTGGTTTCATAGTGTCTAGTTGTCAAAGTTAGAACATTCTAATAGTGGAATTCTAGGAGGCATGGAATTCCTTTTGGGAGGCAACCATGTATTTAACCTATGGTAAGGCTAAACCTAAAGGCAGTTAAAAAAAAAAAGAGTTAAAACTAGAAGAGGGACTACTAATACAGAATGGAAAGAGTAGAAGAAATGGTAGACATGATCAATGCACAATATAAACATGTATAGAAATACCACAGTGAAACCAATTAATTTATATAATTAACATGTGCTAATAATTTTTAGAAAACAGCTAATCCTCACTAATTGGAAAATATGTGAACGCTTTTAAACATGGTTTACCTAAATTTAAGAGGAAGCAAAAGAAAAAAAAACCCAACAAAAAAACTAGCCTGTATCTCAAGCGAAAAATTTTTTTTTTAACCCTTAACCCCAATCTCCCCCCTCCAATAAAATTAGTAAGTATAGGGTTTCCTGTTTGTTTAGGTTTCAGGTATCTAGAGTGTATCTTATCCTGTTTAACTAGTAAAAGTTTTTATTTATAATGTTGGCATCCAGCATCCTTTGGGTTTCCCGGGGTATTGGTTTATGAACTTATAAAGCCCTTGGAAACATTTTAATTAATTATACCAATATGCTTACCCATGTACACAGACACTAGTAAAATCTGGGAAAGTTCATAAAATAGTTTACGGGAAGAGCTTAACTCCAGCGTTACAAAAGTGAGTAGAAAACGAAGAGGAAAGAATTGCTGGAAATGTTTCCTTGGGGAAGAGGAAGCACCAACTATGTTTGGTCTTTTAGTGAGACTCATTATGGGAGCCTGGCTTAACGTCTCCTGGAAGGCAGAACTTTAGATGCTGTCAGTTGAATCTCTGCCCTCTGGACCTTAGATCCTTGCATTTATATTAAATATTTTATTCCCTAAAACGGTTTGACCCTTCTTAATATGATGGATATCTTCAATTCAAAGGAGTGCTTGAAAAAATGAAGACTGTAAGAGGAAATTGCTTATATAAGGGAGATTGATTGCTGAAGTTTATGTTCCTTGAACAAGCCATGTTATATATTCTCTAGGATACATCATTGTCTACTTATCAAAGCTCACTTGATTTGAATACAATAAAAGAAACAAGACCTTGCTCTTTCAGGTATCCTGAAACATGGCTCAGCCATGGTGTTGTAAGCAGTGTCTATAATTGATGGTTTAGAATCAGATATCCTAATTTGGCTCTCTATTTGTAAAAAAAAAAAAAAAAGGTATTTTTAAACTAAAATCTTATTTTGATTTATCATTTTATTTTTTATTTTTTGTTTTGTTTAAAGTGACTGATTGCTACTTTAACATATTATTTTTGTTTCTTTTTCAGATGATTATTGGAGAAACTCTGTCTGTTTACTTTAACCTCTTGCACTCAAATTCCTTTATCAGGAATAATTACATAGCCACTACTTACAAAGCCATTGGAACTTTTTTATTTGGTGCAGCTGCTAGTCAGTCCCTGACTGACATTGCCAAGTATTCAATAGGCAGATTGCGACCTCACTTCTTGGATGTTTGTGACCCAGATTGGTCAAAAATCAACTGCAGCGATGGTTACATTGAGAACTACATATGTCGAGGGAATGCAGGAAAAGTTAAGGAAGGCAGGTGAGTGTTAAATCTCTATGTTTTATCTTGTCTAGAGAAGCTGGTGTGATCACTGGGAGTGAAATGTATAATTCTTGCATTCTCATATTCTTTTTTTCCTATTTTAACCATGGCTTTATATCCATGTAAGAGCATTTTACTGAAACTCTGTTCATTGTCAGTATGTAAGAATACATACTTATGGATAATTTAGGCCAGGGTCAGCAAACTTTTTCTTAATATGCCAGATCATAAATATTTGAGAATTTCTAGGCCATATGGTCTTTCTCACAACTGTTGAACTCTGCCATTATAGCAGGAAAGCAGTCATAGACAATACTTAAATGAATCAGTGTGGCTGTGTTCCAGTAAAACTTTATTTACACAAAATAAAACTGCCCCAGGACTCATAGTTTGCTGAATCCTGGTCTAATCCAACCCTTCTATGAAGCTATATTAGATCTTTTTTTCTAAAGAGAGAGGGACAGTGAGAGAGAAAGAGAGAATCAGTTTTATTTAGTTTTTCACGTGACCCTCGTTGCTCTGATACTTCATTGTGTACGTAGTGCTGGGGTTTAAACCTGTGGACTCGTGCATGCAGGGCAAGTGCCACAGCCGCTGGCTGAGCCACTGCTCCAGCACACTCCCAGCCTTCTTATACAGCCTTATTAAACTGCTTTTTTATATTCCAGAGCACTGTTAGACATGAATGAAATAAAATATTTAGAACCCAGAAGGTACAACTCCTTTAATTTATAAATGAGGAAAATAATAAAGGCCCAGCAAAATTAAGTGAAGCCATCGTTAGCAGCAGAGCTAGTTCTTTATCTCAAGTTTCAGAATTGTCAGCATTCCTTTTTATATGGTTACCACCTTATATTTTAAGATCGCTATTAATTTCCCCTACTTGTTCATCACCCAGCAGGTATTTTCTCTGGGTAAAACATCCTTTGATTGTTTTTAAATGATTTTCATTACTTCATTGTCTTTGTTAGTTCACTTGTAAACAACATAGGCCTCAAATAACATTTTTTGCATTTAGTGTGGTTGAAAAAAACACCTTATTTAGCTAGAGTATATACTATGCCCTATGCTAGGGATTCAGCAGTGACCAGGACATCTTGGGTCCCCATTTTCATGGAAGGAAGACTCACATTAAATAAGTGATAAAAATGGAAGAGGATCTTCCTAGTGATAATGAGACTGAAGAATGGAGAGGTCATTCTGTTGAATGGCAAGCTTTGAGATGATAAAGAGGACTGATATGGGAGTGGATTTAAAGGAGGGAAAAGTAACTGAAGAGGTAGCAGTTGAAAAAATAGATGGTAGAAGATAATATTTTTTATTTGATCTCAGGTGAGCAAGCCTTTTTATAAGAGGGGTAGAGGAAGAATGGTCTGGAAATGGCTTTGAGAAGTAGTAAAGATACTGATGTTAATGCTGGATGGTTAAGGCATATGGGATATGGAACTCTCTTGCTGCTTTGATAAGGCTACAGGGCTAAGCAGTGTCCTGGGGAAAGAATCTTCAATTGGCTGACTGGTGGGTGAGGTGAACCATTAGGAAAGAGTTTGAAGACACAGGGAAGGATAGAGGATTTGAACAATAGAAGTGGAATTCCAGAGGGTGTGGAAGAGGAATTAGGATGGATGGGATGCTCGGATGACTTCCTGGGAGCTGAAGAAGCTTACTGGAACTGAGACTGAAATTTAGGACAAATTATAAAGAACAAATAACTGAGTAAAAACAGCATAAGAAACAAAATCAAACAATAAAATGATCGCTATTTATTCTTTCATCCAAAGCTTAATTGTACAACCTTAAAAAATTACAGTATGGTTTTTTGAGTTCAAGGATGAAAACTACCTCTAAGGATTTAAGTCAAAAAGGAAAAGAAAAACACAGCTGCTCCTTGACTTGCAATGAGGTTATGTCCTAATAAACCTAAGTAAAAAATGAATTTAATATATCTAACCTAGTATGCTGCAGAGTATCAGTTGTTTGCCCTCTTGATCATGTGGCTGACTGAAAGCTGTGGCTCACTGCTGCCCAAAGTCATAAGAGTATTGTACTACATGTTGTTTGCCTGGGAGAAGATCAGAATTTAAAGTACAGATTCTACTGAATGAGTATTGCTCTCACACTATTGAAAAGTTGAAAAACTGTTAAGTAAAACTGTTCTAAACTGAAGTTTAGAACTCTCTGTATATATTAGCTGAACCACTTTTAAAATAACTTTTTCTAGGTATATTTCACATACATTAAAACCTACCCACCTTAAGTGTACAGTTGGATAAATTTTATATGGAAAGGTGTTTATTATGACAATCAAGATTTTGAAAATTTCTTTTACCCTAAAAAGTTTTCTCCTGAGCCTTTGCTGTCAATTCATACTCCCATTTGCAAGTCTCAGATGAACTTTATATTCTTGTAGTTTTGTGTGTTCTAGAATATTATATAAAAATCACACAGTGAGCACTATTGTGTCTCTGCCTTCTTCACATTGGTTTTGTGATTCATCCATGTTATGCTTTTTTCTCATTCCCTCTCTTCCGCTCTCTCCCCTTCTGTCCCTTCAGCCCTTCCTTCATCCCTGCTTCCTTCATTCTTGAGGTATGTTAGATTGTATGGATATATTACAGTTTGCTTATTCTTTCAACAACGTGTTGATGGACTTTCAGGTTGTTTCTAATTTTGGCCTATTAAAAGGATCCTATTAACGTTTGTGTATGAGTGATATACTTTTATTTCTCTTGAATAAATATTCAGGAGTGGAAATGCCAGGCCATACAGCATATATGTAAGTCCTTTCTGAGAAGCTGTGGGATTTTTCTACAGTGGTTGTTCTATTTTGCACTCTTACCAGGAATGTATGAGAGTTCCATTTACTCTACATCTTTGCAATCATTTATTATTGGTCAGTTTTTTTGTTTTTTGAGATGGGTCTCAACTGCTCAGGCTGGTCTTTATTTATTTTTTGTAGAGAGAGAAAGATAGAATCAATTTTATTTATTTTTTTCATCTGGCCTTTGTTTCCCTGACACTTAGTTGTGTATGTAGTGCTGGGATTTTAATCTGGGTCTTCATGCATGCTAGACAAGCGGTCCAACAAACACCCCCCCACACATACACCTTTTTAAGAGTTTTTTTTCTTTTTTTTAAACTATGGATTGAACCCAGAGGTGCTTAACCACTAAGCTACATCCCCAGTCCTTTTTAAAAACCTTTTTCTTTCTTTTTTTTTTTTTTTTTTTTTTTTGAGACAGGGTCTTACTAAGTTGTTTTGGGCCTTGATAAGTCATTGAGGCTGACTTTGAACTTGTGATCCTCCTGCCTCATCTCCTAAATTGAATCTCTAAGATTATAGGCATGTACCACTATACCTGGCATTATTCGTCAGTTTTTTAGTCATTCTAGGTTTTATTATGATATCAAAATAGGTTTTAATTTGTATTTTCTTAGTGACTAAAGCTGCTGAGCATATTTTCATGTATTTCTTGTTTATTCAGCTATTGTTGTTTGTAAAATATTAATTCAACTGTCTTACTGAGTAGTAAGAGGTCTCTGCTCTTCATGTGCTCTACCACTGAGCTGAATCCACAGTTCCTATGAGAGATCATCATGAAACATGAGTTATACACATTAAGAGTAATTGTTTATGGTCTTTACTGTTTTTTTTTTTTTAAAGAGAGAAAGAGTCATTTTTATTTATTTTTTCATCTGGGTTATGTTTCTCCAACAAACACTTAGTTGTGTATGTGGTGCTGAGGTTTGTCCCTGGACCCTATTTATGGTTTCTAATGAGAAGATCCTTTGGGGTCCCAAAGCAGGGAGGAAGGATCATCAACTGCAGAAAGAAATTATGGGAAGACACTGTATTTTCACAAAAAAATTGTGATTTTCATCAGTTTCCAAAATAATGTTGCCCATTTCAGAGCTGTATGATAATGGTGCATAATTATGGCTTTTCATTGCTGTTATATTGTAGAATATAGTTTGGCTGGATATAGACTTTCCTGTTCTTTTTCTCTTGAATTATAAAAGCCAAGAAGCCAAAAAATGCAAGAAATTTCAGTTTAAACATAATCTATCAATTAGTATTATAGTGTTATTTGCTCTTTTGATTTATTTACCTCCACTGTCTGTTCCATGTAAGTTTTTAACTATAAAATTATAATGCTTGACATTGGGGAGAAGGGAACACAAGCACACAAAATGAGTCATTTTGGTTGATGGTATAGATGAGTCAGGGTCACGTTAGGAAGAGAATATCCTCCTATAATTTTGGTTTTGGTTTTTATTTTTTCACATTCATTCACTTACTTTCTTGCCCCATCTGCCTTTCCTGCACATGCACACTCGTGCCATGTCTGCCATCACTCATATCATATATCATAGGACTTTCCCTGGACTTCAGGAGTGATAGCATTAGGTCCTAGACATAGAAATGAAAAAATAATGAACTTTAATGGAATACTTATATTTACTAGAAACTTCCATTCACTGTTTAAAATTTTTTTTAAATTAAAATACGTTTGAGAGAGAATCAATTTTATTTAGTTTTTCATGTGGCTTTCATTAACTTCATTGTGTATGTGGTGCTGGGGTTCAAACCCACATCCTTGCGCATGCGAGGCAAGTTCCGTAACTGCTGAGCCACCACTCCAGCCCTACTGTTTAAAATTAGTATCTGAGAATTTGCTATAAACGGGGCTGTACTTTGCAGCATTAGAACATGTGGTTAACACTGCCACTACTTACGCTAGTGAAAATATTGTTATTCCCAGTTTTGAGGGAACCTCCCCAGAAAATAAAGTAATAAGCTTATAGTTCATAACTGTAGCTCTATACTGGATTAAAATTCTCTATAGATGAGTGACTCTCAAACTTTACTCGTATGTTAGAATCATCTGGTGGGCTTGTTAAAACAGGTTGCTGTGGGTATGATGGTATGCCTTTAATCCCAGCAACTCCAGACGTTGATGTCAAGGCCAGCCTCAGCAACTTAGCAAGATCCTGTCTCAAAATAAAAATTACAGAGGGCTGGGATGTAGCTCAGTGGTAAAGCTCCTCTGGGTTCAATCCCCAGAATCACCCCCTCTCCCACCTACACCAAAAACAAACAAAAACCAAAAAACCCAACCCAAACCAAAACAAATAAAACAAAAATAAAAACACAGGGGCTGGACCCATGGTTCAGCAGTTATGGTTCAGCAGCTTGCTTTTGGGGGCTAAGAGTTTTGTTGAAGTTGTAGAGCAGGATACTGGCAAGAAAGCAGTGCTACTAAGTCCCCAGAGAATATGCAGGCAGGGAAACCAATAGCAGTCCCCAAGGAGTACAGAAATTTGCTGTTCCTAAATGCCACAAACCTTGCCTGGACCAGATAATTTACTGAGCAATAACATCTGGCGTACTGGTACCTGGATTTTGACTTGAGTTCCTATGATATCATTCTCCATTGAACAAACAGATGGAAAAACTTTTGGTATTATAAAAATTGGACTGGAGAGAGAGAGATTATAGGACTGGCTAAGTTTTTTTTCTTTTATGTTTGTGCTATATTAACCATTAATTTTGTATGTAATCTATTGCCAACTGTAGCATTTTGTTTGAGTTAATGTTTAGAAATTTTTGAACAAGGTGGGCAATTTTCAAGACTTTTAGTTTTTCAAAGGACAGAAATGATCCTTTAAAAACTGAAAATATCATCATTTGGATAGCAGATTCAGACAATATCTACCCTTCTGCTTTTTCATTTGTTGTTGTCATAATTATGCCACTAATCTTTGCTTTGAGAATGTTTTTAAAACTTAAAAATACAACGGAGTACATCTGCTACTTCATTGTTGTGGATATCATTTGCTCAACAATTTTGGCTAACTTTGTTCACAATGTAAAAGAATTTTGGAAATTTTATGTTCAGTATTAAAATGCTTGCTTAGATGTGTTGGGGAAATGCTTTAAGTTATGTTTGTTCAAGCTAACACATTTCACACTCCCAGGATTTCTGAGACAAGGGTGATAATATCAGAGTGTTAGACTGGACCCCCTACTGCCATTGGGCTTTGAAGATGGGGCCCAAATTTCTAACTACCTAAAGGGGAAAATCGTGTCTGAGGGTAAGGTGTCAGAACCAAATAAGTTATCTCCTGTGGCTTGGTGTGTAGAATTTAATTACATGGTGAAGTGATGATGTAAAGATAATATATGCTCCTCCTCCCAAGCCAGAGTCGGAGTGGCTGCCGCAGTCACAGTTGCGGGCACCATGGCATCTGGAATTACAGTGAATGATGAAGTCATCAAAGTTTATAATGATATGAAAGTAAGGAAATCTTATACATAAGAGGAGGTCAAAAAAAGAAAGCAGTTCTCTTCTGTTTAAGCGATGACAAAAGACAAATAATTGCAGAGGAAGCAAAGCAGATCTTGGTGGGTGACATTGGTGACTACTGTAGAGGACCCCTACACATCTTTTATGAAGTTGCTACCTCTGAATGGTTGCTGATATGCTTTGTACGATGCCACATATGAAACAAAAGAGTCGTCTTTTTTTTTTTTTTAATAAAGAGAGAAGGACAGTGAGAGAGACAGAGAAAGAGAGAAACAACTTCATTTAGTTTTTCACATGGCCTTAGTTGCTCCAACACTTAGTTGTGTACGTGGTGCTGGGGTTTGAACCCGGGTCCTCGTGGTTGCCAGGCAAGCGCTGAAACCGCTGAGCCACCACTCCAGCCCACAAAAGAGTCTTAAGAAGGAAAACCTAGTATTTATATTCTGGGCTCCTGAAAGTGCACCCTTAAAAAGCAAGATGATTTATGCTAGTTCTAAAGATTCCATTAAAAAGAAATTTAGGTATTAAACATGAGTGGCAAGTAAATGGCTTGGATGATATTAAGGACTGTTTGACACTTGGAGAGAAATTGGGAGGCAATGTAGTTGTTTCACTTGAAGGAAAACCGTTACAAAATGAACATCAAGTGCCATCTGGATCTTAAGGGGGTTTCATTTCTTCAGCTCAGTCCATTGGAATAGCATTGGGTGTTTTTTTGTTTTTTGTTTTCCTTTCCACAGGGCCCTTCCAACACAATGAATGAAGGAGATACCATTCATTTAAGCAGCCTGTTGGTGATTGCCATAAGACTCTAATATGGTTACTTTTATGTAGAACCCAAGGAATGCCCTCCTGTCTTATTTTAGCCAAAACAACTGGTTATATGCCTCCCTTGCAGCAAGCACTCCAATGAATGTGATTGTCAATGTGAATAGCTTAGAATACTGCGAAGGGTAAACAGATTGAATGCCTTGAAAGTATTATCCACTGGTCAGATGGTGAACTTTTTTCAGTATTATTTATAGTTGCACTTGATTGTAGTTCTGTGAGGTGCTGGAGCATTCATACACCTCACCTGCCTTGGCAAGCCTTCTTTTGTGACATGGCAGCACGAATATAACACTACGAATTAAAAGCACTTTATTTTTAATGAGTTTAATCCCCCAAAAGGAATGCCAATTAAGTTTCATTAACTGTGTCATCAATTATCCTAGCACCTCATGTTCATTCCTATTACCGCATGTCTTCTTAAAAGAAATAGCTGTTATTAATGCCGTCTTGTTTTCCATTGAGTGTACACTACTGAATAAGTGCAGGAGTTTTTTGTTTACCATGTGAGTCTTGGAACACTGAAGATATCTTGAATATCAGTCATGTTGCCAATTTCTGTATACAAGAGCCTTATATGGAACATTGTTTTGAGATCAAACTCCCCACCCTCACAAAAATGGCCACGTTGCAATAAAAATTGTGGCATGTTAAAAAAAAAGATATATTCCATAGTTTTATCTATTTTTATAGCCAGCCAACTTGAGATTAAGGGGTACATCTTGTGGAGACAATAAAGTGGTATTTTATTCTTGGTGGATGTGAAGTGGGGGGCAGAAGGTAGGTTTGTTCTTATTTAAGTTTAAAAGTTTAAGAATTTCATATATTCTGGGATAATTAAAAATTCATTTGTCATTCAAGAGATTAGATCCTGCTTTAGCTAAAATAAAACAAAACAACAGAAACCAGTATTGAGTATCTACTGTATGTTAGAAAACTGTGCAGGGTGTAAGGGATGCAAGATAAATGAAGATGTGATCTTAGGCTGGGTGCACGGTGGTGCACACCTGTAATCCCAGTGACTCAGGAGGCTGAGATAGGAGGATCATGAGTTCAAAGCCAGCCTTAGCAACTTAATGAGGCCCTTAGTAACTTAGCAAAACCCTGTCTCAAAATAAAATATAAAAGGGACTGGGGATGTGGCTCAGTGGCTAAGCACCCTTGGGTTAAATCTCTGGTACCAAAAAAAGAAAGAAAGAAAAAAAGAAAAAAAGAAAGAAAGTTGTGATCTTGTGATGTCAGTCAGGGAAGATAGAAATTTACCTCTAGTTTTTTTTTTTTTTTTTCTGTTCACTGTACCTTCTGTTTTTTTTTTTTTAAATGAACATATCTTATATAACTAAAAGAATACAGCCAATCCCATTTAAATCAGTTTTGTTCCAGCCCTGCTCAGCTTTTGATATAATGGAGGAAGAAGATTTAATTGTAAGAGAGGATTATGATGTAAGGAGGAAGGGCTACAATTAATGTGTTCTTTTGAGTGCTGTAGGTCTCTTTCCCACCATAGAAAGGGCAATAACTTTAGTCCAGATTTTTTGGAAATGATTTCTTGGAGCAATAAGTAGTGCGTTGACTCTTGAATAATAATTATTAAAAAAAAAAAAGGTGAGACCCTTATTCCAGGCAAAAGAACAAAGAAGAAGAACAAAAAAAATGCATGGGGGCAACCAGTAAATAGTTTGTTAGCAGATGATGGTTCTGGAGAGGTTGGTGGGGCTTAGGAGGGTCTGTTACTGTGCTCAGCAGTTTCTTCTAGTGAAGGGCTTGAAGTAGGAGGGTAAATACTCATGCATCTGTTGTTAAACTTGTAAAAAACATTCAGCATTCTTCTCCTTAATTATAATCTAAATGTACTAAAATGGGCATTTAAATCTTTTATGATAGGAATTCATTTTCCTTTTCTCTTAACAGCAAGAGGAGTTGGGATCCTGAAGGAAATGTGACTTCTGTTTTTGTCTATTGTGTAGAAAAGATCTAAGTGAAGTATTGTGGCATTCTGCTAGTCTTCATGATAACGTGCACGGCAGTGATGTCAGCTGGTCTGATCTGAAAGGAATGGGAATGATTTGTTTGGCCAGCTTCCTGCTGGACTCTAATAATTTTACAACTCTGTACCTTTGCCTCTTCTCTTGCCACTGGCAGTGTCTCCTTTAACTCAGATTTGAATTTTTATACTGGAATAATGCTAAAGACAATTTTATTGTTGTCTGAGCCTTATCTTTCTTGACCTGGGAGTCAGGAGTTAGTGGCGATTTCATGATTTACACACCAGCTGCAGAGGTAATAAAGGACTTTCTTGGCCTTGGTGTTTTGTCTTTTTTGCGAAGGCTTAAAGTAGAAGTCTCAGGATCCTGCCTTTTAACACCCCCCACCCCTGCCCGACAAACATGCACACTTAGGAAGTGATGCAACAGTCTTTTCCTTTTTTTCTTACTCTGCAGTCTTTTTTACCTTCTATCAAGGATAGTCCTCCTGTTTTAAAGAGGAGTGGGTGGTGGTGGGCAAGGTACTGTTAGTCGCCTGCATGGGAATACTTCACAGTATATCCTTTGTTTGATCAGTACCGTCTGTCCCTTGTTTCCTTTCTAACTGTCTTAGGTAAAGTGGCTTTGGTGATTTGGAGTCTTTCTGCACAGACTCTGTGGCCTCCTCCCTGGTTAGTGCTCCTGTTCTGCATTTTCAGTCAGCAGCCTTTCTTGCAGCCCACTTTTCTTCACCTCTTGTTTTAGTCAGTTTCCTTGTAGAGACTTTGGGAGCATTTCTTCCCAGAGTCCTATTACCTTTAAGGTATACTTACTTCTACTTTATTTCATGATTCTCAGCAACTTCCTATTTTCTGGATTCCTGTTTTTTTGCAAAAATCTATGAACAGAAGAGTATGATGGTTCATTAAACCCAGAGTTTAAAATACCCTGCACATGTACCAAGTGTGCCCTGCTTTTTATTTCTCTCTTCATTTTTCATGGTCTTGCTAGTTTCTGTCCTTTAAGGTTCATGATCTAATATCAGTAGGTATTACTTGGTATATGACTTATGGATATTAGTGGCTGTGAGTGGTAATTGATGAATTACAATTAATGAATACAATAGGATAGTCACTTCTGTCTTGTTTCAGATAGGAAGTAACTTTCTATGTATAATGTGACTTGGTTAAAATTGACCCTATAATACAGTAATTTTAAATGGAAATTTATTAACATCATTGTACAAATAATTCAAGGAGCAAATGATATAGTTTTTGCTGCTAATGAAATAATTTCACAATCTGGGTGGTGCAAGAATGTGGGATGTTTATATCATTTTTTATTGTATTTAGTTATTTTAAATTGGGACCATCTTATATTCCTTTACTGTTTATTACCTTCTTCCTTGTACCATTTTGGGGAGAGATACCTTATGGTTTTTGTATTTCTAGATATTTCTAAAATCTGATCTCTTAAAAAAAAAAAAAAAAACTCCCTTCTTCAGCCATTCAGTATTAAAGTATAGTAATTAGCTCTTTTACTTGCAGTAACAATAGAGTTAATATACGGAACCCCGGGTATTGAATATTTGAAGGAAATGCCTCATGTTTCGATATGACTTCTTTTAAAATTATGTGTATATATTTTTACTGAAAACAAAAATTGTAATATTTAAAAATGTGTGCAATTTCAAAACATTGCACTGAGAAATACAGTGTAGGTTTCCAGGTTCTGAGACACTTGAGGTTCTGGCATGTGTTGTAGATGGGAGGCTGAGTGAGGAGGACAATGGACTGAGCCCAGGCATGTGCTGGGGAACCATTCATTGGTCAGGAAGAAGAATGTAGGGGGTGTGTGTGTGGAGGTGGGGAGAAAGTATTTGTAGGAAGTTTGTAGCTGGCATATCAGAGACATTTTGACACTTATTACTTTCAAAAATATTTTCATATATGTACACTCACTGTCATAACAATTTGTTTCTAGTATTATCACTGAATAAGGTGAAAGATTTGTTAAGCTCCATTTGATGTTTTCCCATACTTGATAATAGTGTGTGTATCTTTTTTTTTTTTTTTTTTCTGAAGACAGAGAGGGCTGGAGCAATGGCTCAGCTGTTACAGTGCTTGCTTAGCATGAGTGAGGACATGGGTTCAAATCCCAGCACCAAGTACACAATGAAGTGTCGGAGCAACAAAAGCCACATGAAAAACTAAATAAAATTTATTCACTTTTTCTCTCTCTCTCACTGGCCCTGTCTAGAAGGGGACACTTCATTGTATACATGGTGCTAGGGTTTGAACCTGTGTCCTCACACATGCCAGGCAAGCACCATAACTGCCAAGTCACTGCTCCAGCGCTAGTTTGTATATCTTTTCAGTCATTTTTCTATGAATTTTTGTATTAAATGTGAAATTGTATATTTTTATATGGCTTAAATAAATGACATTTAAAATATATCTCAGATATATTTTTTTGTGTGTATCAATTCACATAGGTGTATTTAATTCAGCTTAACAGCATAGAACATTCATTAGCTTAGTGCTAGAACCCTCTTGGGCTCTTGAGTTGCCAGTGTGTTGCAGCACAAATTTTTGTGCACGTGTGTGCATTTCTCTAGAAAAGGTTTCTTGAATGGCGTTAAAAGATATTTTTCATGTTGGTAGAAGTTGTCAAGCCATCCTCTTGAACTTGTATAAGAGAAGTACTCATTTCCCCCTTCATCACCTGCTTGAGTCCCCAAGTATCCTTAGCTGTAGGATTTTTGTACATAATCTAATACTGCTTATCTGCAGTAATTGATATCTAATACTGGAGCCTTTAGCACAGTTATTTTATTGTAAACATCCTTTCAAAATCAGGTAGGACTAATACCTAGGAAAGGTTTCTATTCATTAAGAGATCATTGCTCACATGTCCATTTGAATAGGACATTTAAATTTTTTTAAAGGGTTGATTATTTATTTATTTATTTATTTATTTATTTATTTTTGTACCAGGGATTGAACCCAGGGGCACTTAACCACATCCCCAGCTTATTTTATTTTTGAGACAAGAGTCTTGTAAGTTGCTTAGGGCTTTGCTGAATTGCTGAGGCTGGCTTTAAACTTGTGATCTGTGATCCTCCTGCCTCAGCCTCCTGAGCTTCTGGATTTGCAGGTGTGCACCACCAGGCCTGGCATGTCTTTGCAGTTTTTAAGATCAAACATGGGTATAGATGTTGGAAATACAGAGGTGGCAGGATGCTAAATTGAATGGGAACTCAGATATAAGTTTGGGCATAATGGCTGTGATATTGGGGTTTAGGCTGAGTTTAATCACCCTTTTCCAGAAGAAGGGGGTATCCTAGCTGACAAAAGGAGAAAACAATCTTAAATTTGGCATTTGTAATAGGGCTTTGTTCATAGCAAGTTACATAGTAAAGACCAATGTACTTGCTAGTAAAAGGTTGCTTTAATGTTTAACAGACCATTCCCCAGAGTTAGTGAAAGCAGCAGCAGTTCAAAATACATTTCTGTCTCTGTAATAAACTTTCTCTCTGAAAACATTTACCTTGGATTTGATGTTACTTTATCCTTACCACTGGGGCTATAATGGAGTGAGATGGTAGTCTAGGATTGCTTAGAATCCCAGGAGCAGGGGCTCAACAGTAGAGTGCTTGCCTGGGTGAGCATCCGGGTTGGAACCCCAGCAACACATACATGACTAAGTGTTGGAAAAACAAAAACCAGATGAAAATCTAAATAAAATCGATTCTCTCTTGCCCATTCTCTTTCTTAAAAACAACAACAGAAAAAATCCAAGGACAGGATCTTTAGTTAGGGACAGTCTGAAACATTTCAGTTTCGATCACCGTAATGAAAACAGCATCTGGGCTATTTTTTGGGTTTATTAAACTACCCATACAAATATGGATACAATCTGTGGATTATGGATATAATAAGATATTTGTAGGAGCAGACTTACCTCCTAGAGTATCCAGTAGAGTTAGATTTGTATGGAATATAAATACTTTGAATTTATATTTTTGTGGTTCTGTCAATTTTCTTTTAAACAGAAGCAGAAGTTCGTGTTACCATGATCTGTTTGATAAATTACTGAGGGTACAGATTTAGAAAGCGAGATTGAATAGCTTTCTTTTTGTTTTTAATCCCTGTTGAAGTGATAGGCAGACTTCTTTTCTGATTCTGTAGTGAATAAAGATATGTGTTTATTCAGAATAAAATTGAAACCATTTTGTTTTCAACTAAGGAAATCATTTTGGTGGATTGAGACATGTTTAAAACTAGTTTCCAGTTTGTGATTTTTGTAGTACAAGGTGTAGGATTTAGTGAAACAAAATGGCTTGGATTTGAAACTGTTCCTGTCGTCATGGTTACATTCACTTGATGGGCTTTGAAACAGTTCCTGAAATTGTCTTTGTTAATATGTAGACTGTTCAGTATATTGAAACTAACTATAAAATGTACAGAACTCTGCTCCATTAATCTGATTTTTGCTGATCTATTCTCTGTGGCCAATTTGTAAAGCTAAAAAGTGATTTATTTATTTACTTATTTGTTTTACATAGATTAAAACCAGGATAATCATCAGGTTTAGTTACATAATTCCTAGGTAGCACAAGAAATTAGAAGATTTTCTTTCTTAAGAGCATATATAATTGCAAACCAGACAAAATTCTTTGTGGGGAAAGTAAAATTCTTAATAGAGTCGATTCTAAAATTCTTAATAGATTTCTTAGAGTATAAGAAATCTTCACTTTCCCACTCACTGCCTGTTACCAAGATGTACACGCATGACTCTCTGTTACATGTTTTAGGAGTCACTTTTTCTCTCTGAATCCAAGGAACCAACATAGGCTTTAAATTCCTTTTGAATAAGTAAAATACTTTTGTTCTTATTTTTTGTATAGGCAAAGTAGTCAAGAGAAATCCATTGTAATTATTTGCAAGAGTATCTTTTCATGTGTCCCTTGTATCTAGAATGTGTTTGCCTTTTCTTCAGCCATAGATAATTCTTTGTAAGCAAGATTTAGATCTTGAATATTAGTAAGCTTTATTTTTCTTTTTCAGAAGGACTAAAAATTAAGATTTGCAATCACTGTCATTTTTAGATGGGAAGATGATACTCAGATGTTTATAGAATAGAATATTAAAAGATGTCCATTTGGTACAGGACTGTTGAGGACAATTTAAAAATAAATGTCAAACAAAAGCACTTCATCTGGTGGGAAATCTAAGGCAAGATGTATACTCACGTAAAACATAAAAATATTAATATGGATAGAGAAAAATGTTCAACTTCCAAGTGTTCCAAAAGAGGCATTACATTATTCAGGGACAAACCATGCAAATGGAAAACTCAAATCATGGTCCTATGAATTTTTTATGTAATAAAGTTAAGGCCCTTAGCCAGTCATGACTTGTCAAGTATTAATGCTCTTAACAGCTACAGAAATGCTTGGTAAGTTTGGTCACAAAGATTTACCCATCCTGAAATTTTCAATAAAAGTGATACTGTCTGACCTTATGCCTTCCTTGGACACCTTCATGTTCCTGTCTTAACTGCTTCCCCCTCATCCTTCTAATTTCTCAAGGCAGAGGGAGGGAGCTGTGTGCTCTCCAAAGGTAAGGAGATTTATGAACTCAGTCATTGGTAGAGTGCTTACACAGTGTACATGAAGCCTGGGTTTGATCCCCTACACTGAAAAAAGAAAGGACCAGTGAATCCAAAAACAAAATAAGTCCCCTACCAGGATATATGTAGGCCCCTCAAAGAATAGGCTCGACCTCAAGGAGAAAAATGAGTGTTTCTCTTCTTTTTCTTCTAGGTTGTCCTTCTACTCTGGCCACTCTTCGTTTTCCATGTACTGTATGCTGTTCTTGGCAGTAAGTACTTTGTGTATACTGATGGTTGGTATGTGCTGTGTGGGAGGCCTGATGCTCCTCAGTGTCTTCTCCTAGGCTGCAAGTGGCAAAACCAAACAGGTCATCAGATGTCCTAAATCTCTTGCTAAGAATGAGCTGATGGGGCAGCCTTCCTTGGGACATTTTCTAGAATGCACATATGTCTCCTGTGTACTCACAGAGGTCGCTGACCCAGAGTCCTGGGCACCCCTGATTGGGAGCACACGCTACCCACCTGCTCATTGTGGGCATGCAGCAGCCTTGACACATTCTGCCAGGGCCTGCTCTGGTGAGGAGTTGAACTCTGGTTATTAGAAGGGACGGCAACTGTTGCTTCTATGTGAGCAGGTTTTGTTTTTCTTTCACTTTCTGAAACAGTTGCCAAACTGTTTTCCACTAGATCAGAGAGTTTCCACTATGGGAGTTGTCATCTGCCTGACTTCCAGGTCCAGTTCTGACCGCTAGGCTTTTGAGCAGAACGGCAGTGTCCAGTTGCATTTTACCAAGTTGGCAGTGAGGAGTTAGAAAAGATTTGCTCTTGTAGTTTGCTTATCAATCTAGAGATAAATATGTAGGTTTTTTTTGGAGTAATTAATAGAAGATAAACTTTAGTACATATTCAAGGGATCCTTAAAGGTCAATTTTATTTGATGCTTATTTTTTATTATGTTCTTCCTCTACATATAAAAGTTATATATATATATACACACACACACACATTTTATATATATATACACAATTATATACACACACACACATATATATACACACACATACATGTTATATTACTATATAGTGTATTATCAACATTTGGGGGCAAGGAATAAGATCTCTTTCCTAATAAATCAGCTATAACTTTTTGTCTTAATTTTCTTTATAATTGGATTTTTATATAGTTCTGTGCAAATTGGCAGATCCCTTGTTTTTTCCTTTGATTTCATTTAGTGCTGTATGAGTATTTAAGGCTGAGATTAAAAGTCCATGCTGTATAATATTAAGGGGAGACTGGTGGGAGTTAACTTGGTCTCAGAATTTAAAGTTAACTTTATTATAATTTTGCTTTTATTTGAAAAAATGAATTTCCAAAATGAAAAGAATGTAAATTTCAGGTGCTACATAAAATTCAAATACACAACTTCAAACCCTTATAGGCTTTTGGCTTTCCCAACATTTCTGGAAACTCTGTAGCTTTCATCTTATGTTAATTTAGTTTTGTGAGAAAGCAGGGTACAGATTCAGCAGAATTTATTGCTTCCTTTTTTTAAAGACACACATCCAAATGTTTCTGCAGACATGCCATGGGAAACACAACTTATTTCAAGGTAGTTAATAGCAAATAGTATTCTAACAAACTCTGTTTATCTTATTAGGGAAAGTTATCATTCTTTCCAGATGGAGCCAATATGTTTTGCTTTTTAAATTGGGCACTAGGGGAAGAAGGGGAGACTGGACAGTGGTAAGAGCCATCACTAACCTGAGAACATTCTCCGTAACATAAGTTTGTGTTTCTGTTGAAGACATGCATCCACCCTAGAGCTAGGTCTGCAGTGTGGTTTTGTGTTTGTTATTCACTCACCTGTGTGTGACACGATATCAGTCCTTCTGTATGAGTCCTAGAAACCTAGTTTTGGTTGATATTGATGCTAATTTGCATTTTATACTATTTTACTTTTTTGTGTGTGGTACTGGGGGTTGAACCCTTGGATGTTCTACCACTGAGCTACAGTCCTTGCCTTTTAAAATGTTTTTAAAAATTTTGGGACAGGTTCTTGTTGAGATTCCCAGCCTGGCCTCAAAGTTGCAATCCTCCTGCCTCAGCTTCCTGAGTTGTGGGAATTAGGAGTGTGTGTCACCATGCTCAGCTACACTATCTTTACCTGTGACTTTTTAAAATAATCTATATGAATGATATGTGAGCTTTCCAGGCCTCTTGAGGGTTGGCCACCCTTGTTTGATTGCTTCTTTGATCTGAACCCTAGCCCAGTTACTTTGAAGGTCAGGTGACGCAGGTCATAAAGTAAAATGGTGACTGACGCATAACTCTAACCACTGTATGTTTCACTAATCATTTTCTGCTCCCTTTCTTTCTTTGACCCTTCTCAAAGTATCTGTTACATCTGTATATCCAAGCAGAACTTGTACTAAGTTGTGAAATCTGAAATTCACACAGAGAGGATAAAATGTCTGCAGGCCTGCTCGGTTGATATGCATGTGAGAAGGTAATTCAGGGATGTAAGCACAGGGAAGGTTACCTCAGCCATGCTCTAGTACCCAGGTCAGTGTGAACCATTTAGATGTAAATTATGAGGAAAAAAAAAGTTAGGTTTGTTGTAGACCAAGGCCTGAAAGTAACCCTGAACTCAGTTCACTGATTCCAGGCAGTGGAAGTATTACTTGAATGGGATATAGGCCCTGGTTTTGTTTTCAGCCCTGAACATACAGATGTCTCCTTGCTTTCTAGCTTTCCTATTTATATACGACACCTACCCTCTCCTTTCCCCATAGTTCCTAAGGTAATGACTCATCTTGTTTCCCTGGCATCTTGGCATTATGGGCCAGCCCACATCTGGGTGGAGATGTGCAGACATTTAAATCTGGAAGAATTCCTGACACCCAGAAGTGCTCTAGCAGGAACCTTAGTCCTGTGCCCTTCATGGTGCCAGGAAGTCAGCATCAGTGAAAAGCACCTGGGCTGGCTGGAGCTCAGGGGAGGGCTGCTTTGCATGTAGCATTCATGTATTTAGTGATGCCCTTGAATTTGGCTGAATGCCAAAGATACCAAATTTATATGATTATTAAGGAGAGTGGCCATGGGATAAGACAGTGAGGAATGGTTTCTAACATGCTGTTGAGGGTGGAGCCCCTAGTTGTTAGTAGCTGCACCCTGTGCTCCAGCCACTTCCTTCCTGCTCAGTGTGTCTTGCCCAGCTTTGCCCCCTCCCAGGTTTACACAGTGCCACTCACCTTCTTCAAGATTCCTACTATCCCTCATTTAGCATCAACCCTTTGCCACCTAGTATTGTGGATATTTGATGAAGATATTTCCCAAACTGGAATAGTGAGCATTAGGTATATAATGGTTCACAGACCACATGAATCCACATGGATTTCAGGGTCTAAATTTGGGAACTACATAAATCTTAAAAATGATAAAATCAAAACCAGAGAAGGCTAAACTGAGACCTGCCTACAGTGTTCTCCTGGCCACATTTGTTATTTAATTTTCTTGGCTTGGTCTTACAAGCAGAACTTCAAAAATAAGTAGATAAAGGTATATTTCTTGGTGTTGCGCATGTTGTTAGTCTGGTTCCAGGGTCAGCAAAAATTTTCAGTTAAAGGTCAGAACAAATATTTAAGCTTTGTAAATCATCTATTCTTCCTTTAAAAAACTTTTTTGTTTGTGGTTAGTGGGGATCACTCAGGGTCTTGAAACCTGCTAGACAAATGCTCTACCGCTGAGCTACATCCCCAGCCTCAAAATAACACCTTTAAAAATGTGAAAAACAATTCTTGGATTGTAAGCTGACTTCTTGACTCTAGCTTAAAAGGGGTAAGGAGAATAAAGCCTACTTAGTTTAAGGACAGAGTATTAAGAGACTGAGAGACAATAACATTTGCATTTAAGAAGTATTATTAACAAGGGCAGTCAGAGGGGAGGGGGAAATCACAATAAATCAGCTTCAAAAAATATCTAGTTCAGGGGCTGGAGTGGAGGCTCAGCGGTTACATTGCTTTCCTGGCATGTGCAGGGATGTAGGTTCAACCCCAGTACCACATACACAACCAGGTGTTGAAGCAGCAAAAACCACATGAAAAACTAAGTTGATTATCTCTTTCTCATTGTCCCTCTCTCTTTAATTTAAAAAAAAATTCTAGTTCAACAAACAGTTTCATTTTATTTATTTGTTTATTTATTTTTGGATACCAGGGATTGAACTCAGGGTGCTTAACTACTGATCCACAACCCCAGCCCTTTTTATATTTTGAGACAGGGCCTTGCTAAGTTACTAAGACTGGTTTTGAACTTGCACTTTCTGCTCAGCCTCGAAGCTCCCTGGGATTACAGGCATGGGTCATTATATCTGGCTCAGGTTTATTTTAAAGGTGAGATAGAATTAGTCCTTTAATGGAAGCTAAATGTTTCAGAAATTTTAGCCAAAAATGGTTAGTTATATCCTGCCTTAGTTTGGACTGCTGTAATAAATTACCATAAACTGGATTGCTTATAAATTAGAAATAGGTTTCTCACAGTTCTGGAGTCTGTAGATCAGAGAGCTGGATGCAGCATGCTTGGGCTCTGGTGTGCACCTTTTTCTGGTTGCAGACTGCTGACTTTTACTAGATTCTCACTGTGGAAGTGGCCAGGGAGCTCACCAAGGTCTCTTGTAAGAAAGAACACGTAAGACCATCATGAGGGTTCTTCCCCCATGATCTAATCCTCTACCCAAGGCCCCAGCTCCTAACGTTTGCACCTTGGGGGTTATGATTTCAGCATACAACTTTGCAGGGGGCACATACATTTGGATCATGTACCTGTTAGTGATGGGGGCCTCCATGAAGCTGAGCGCTGCTCTGTTTGGATTAGGGAGGTCTCAGCACTTCCCAGTGAAGCATCTGCTACCTGCTGGTGGAAAGCCAGCTCCCCACATCCACCTCTGGGGTTGCACTCTGGTTATTTTGAGCAAATTGAGGTCTTCTGTCATTACTGCTCTAAGGAATAAGAAGTTGCTTGTATAAATCTCTAGTGATGCCCTAGCTCAAAGTATTTATTTCTTTAAGATTGGTCTGCATGCTGTATGGAGGGGAAGCTTGAATTTGTTAGGAGACAGAATGCTTGACCCTGCAGTGGGGTTTCCTGGCCAGGACCTCTTCTTGGAAGAATGGCTCAGGAGACTTTTTTTTTTTTTTTTTAAAGGGAGAGAGAAAGAGAATCAGTTTTATTTAGTTTTTCATGTGGTTTTCATTGCTCAGACACTTAATTATGTATGTGGTGCTGGAGTTCAAACTGGGTCCTAGCACATGTCGGGCAGGTGCATCACTGCTGAGCCACTGCTCCAGACCCCAGGAGCCTGATTTTTGCTTTTTTAATGTTCCTCTTGGAGAAACAAAGCACACCTGGAACCTTCCTATTCAGAAGGGCCAGTAGTGACGCCAGCTTTAGCGAGGGCATTGCTGAAGGAATCAGTAGCTTTCTAAGTTCAGCTCTTCTCAGACTAGTTTTACTGAGTTCTTGCTTTGTTTGAGTGATAGTCTGGAAAGGAAAGCAAACAAGTTTTTCCTCCTAGAGGGATGAAGAAGAAAAAGAACAGAGATGTAGTGGCAGTTTCCTTCTGAGGTCCTGAAGCAGACTCACCTTTTGTGTCAGACTCCTGTGGTGCTTGTATGGAGAATGGGGTGAAAGGACTGTGAAGGTAATGAAGGATATGCTGTAATTCTTCTTTAATCTGAATTTGTCTCCTGGAAACCCACATTTCCTCTTTCCAGTTGTTCCAGAGTTGATGTCCTGTTAACAGCAGTTGATAGCAGTGGCAGGCTGGGGGTGTTGCTTTTATGAGCATGAAACTGTTTCAGGACAGTGTTGAAATCTGTGAGCGGGGTGGCTGACGGAGGGAGTCATTCTTTCCAGAGCAAGGAAGGAAAGCCTTTTTGGTCTGGAAGGCTGACGGGGGTGCTCTCCAAGCCATTTGCCCGGTCCCAGGCAAACTGCTACTGCATTTACTTCGCCCTTTGAAAGCTACATCCCCCTCAGCACGGTTTCCTGGACTAGACCCTTTTTCAGTACTGCCTCTTTACCTCAGCCAGAAGTTCCTTCTGACTTTAGCATTAAGGGTTGCCCTAGTTAAAACACCTTTGCTGCCATGGTTGGATTCCTGTTTGCCGTCTGCCTTGTTCCCTTTGCTGGTCTGCAGCAAGACTGTGGGGCCTGCAGCAGCACAGTGGTGGGTGTGTGTGGGGGAAGTCTTTGCCTTGAAGAACTGCAGGATATTGCTGTACCCCCGTTTCATTCCAGTTGTCAACATCACATTTGGCCTAGGAGTCACGCCCTGCACTGAATATAGGAAAAGTCAGAGGAGTGAACCTCACACCTGAGGCAGCTTCCTCGTAATGATGCCTTCAGTGCACATTTAGTATGCAATGAAGGGATTTTATTTTGTTTTTCTCACTTTTTTTTAAAGTGAGGGAATCAATTTATATTTATTTTATCTGGTTTTGGTTTTCCAACACGTAGCTGTGAATATAGTGCTGGGGTTTGGACCTGGGTCCTTGTACATGTCAGGCAAGTCCAGCCCTAAAGTTATCTTTCTTAAAAGAGGGTACCCATTTGAATCTTAGAAATCCAAATTTTAAAAAACAGGATTTTGGTTACATACACAAGAGGCTCTTAATTGGCTTTCTTATCTTTTGGTTGTAGGCAGCAGACTTCCCCAGACCTCCTAAAAGAAGTGTGTAGTGAAGATAGACGTGGAGTAGAACTAGCACACCACTCAGCAGGAACTGAACCTACTTTCCCCGTGTGTCTCATGTGCCATTTGAACTTAGTGTGGCTGCCACTCTGCTTCAGTCTTTTTTGATTAAATGGCTTGCTTTTCTTACCTAACTTTAGGTTTTGCTTCCTCACTTTAGTTTGCAAAAAAACCCATTATGTACCCCATTAGGTGCCCTTTCTACAACTTCAAAAATAACAAACTCCTTCATAATTCCAATAGGAACCCTAAGGGAGAATACAGTCCAGCACATCTGAGTGACGCCTTATAGAAGTCTAGTGGGTGCCCTTCCAGAAAAGAAGACCAGGCAACGTTGTCCAAATAGGGCTCTCCCTGTCAACTGCCTGCCTATGTGGACTGGCTCCTTCCCCCAGAAGGGGAATCTGAAAGTAACACACCCTGCTGCCAAGACTGTATGGCACCACGCACAGTGTTGGTTGCGGGGCTGAATTCTTTTAACTCTTGAGAAGCAACCAAATCCCTTACCTAGAATGGGCTTAATGTACATATTATTAGCAAATGGCATTGGGCAGCGGGAAGAGTGGAGTTTGCAAGTCAGGGACCTACGAAGGCTTTTTACTATTAGCTTTCGCATTAAAGCATGAACTCTGTCCCCTTTTACTAGTTCTGAGAGCTAAGAGTACTGAGGAGCTTCAGAATTTTGAATTTCTTTACAGCAGCTAGGGAAATATGGAGGAAGGGAGACTTCCTTTTAAAGGAAGTCATAATGAGTAGTACTTGCTTTGCCCCAAATCATGGGTAATGTATGGTGACACTATAGCTATGTGTCCTGGCATCCAAAGCACACCTAGGGTCTGGCCACTTCTTAGTAGTCATTTTTTTTTCTTCTGGAGAGGAAGCACTCTAGCGTGATGGTTGGGGATGGCAGGATAAAAATAGACTGACCATAAACCTTCATTTCCTCTCTCAAGAAACCCTGAAGGACAAGGAATAGAATTCTAAAAGTCATAAACTTTATAAAAGGTTTTAAATTTAAAGAATGGGAAATTATATGATAGGCAAAAGGGAACAATTTTGAAAGTAAGTGGCAGACAAAACCAAATGCATAGTGTCTGTGGAGGGTGGGATTTAAGATTTGTACTGCAGACTTAAAAAAGGGTTAGGAAGTGGAGCCACCACCATGTGTGCTTTGTTGAACCTGCCTTATATAAATTTTTGGTCTAGAGGGAAGTCAAAATCTGGAGTTCTGGGTGTTAACTGAAGCTTGGCCTGGGAAACTCCTGACGTTTATACTTCCTTGGGCTCAAATGAAAGATAAGATTGTTCATAGGTCTTCAGTTCTGTTTTGATACCAATACTGTTTGTTACTATAACCCTATATTATAATTTCAGGACAGGAATTGAGATACCCCCTGCTTCCTCCTTCTTGCTGAGTAATGTTTTGGCTAATCTGGGTCTTCTGTTATTCCATACGAACTTGAGAATTGCTTTTTCTATATCCGTGAAGTATTACTTTGGTATCTTGATGGGGATTGTATTAAATCTGTATAGGGCTTTGGGTATAATGGCCATTTTTATTATTCTGCATAACCATGAACATGGACTATTTTTTCATCTACTCAGGTCTTCTGCAATTTCTTTTTTTAGCGTTTTGATAGTTTTCATTGTAGAGGTCCTTAATGTCCTTTGTAAGGTTGATGCCCAAGTATTTTTTTTTTTTTTTTTTTTTTTGAGGAGATGAATGGGACAGATTTCCCAATTTCTTCTTCCACGGACTTGTTGCTGGAGTAAAGGAAAGCTCGTGATTTTATTGGTGTTGATCTTACAGCCAGCCACTTTGCTGAAATTGCCTATAAGCTCTAGAAGTCTTCTGGTCGAACTTCCTGGGTCTTCTAGGTATACAATCATGTCATCAGCAAATAGAGACAACTTGACTTTCTCTTTTTCCTATAGGAATTCCTTTGATTTCCTTCTCTTGTCTGATAGCTCTGGTAAGGGTATCAAGGACTATATTGAATAAGAGTGGTGAAAGTGGACAACCTGTGTTGTTCCTGAGTTCAGTGGAAATGCTTTCAGTCTTTCTCCATTGAGCATGATGTTAGCTATGGGTCCTGTCATAAATGGATCTTACATAGTTAAAAGTAGCTTCCCTTGGTCCTTATCTTCTCCAGGGTTTTGAGCATAAAGGGGTGTTGAATTTTATCAAAGGCCTTTTCTGCATCAGTTGAGATGATTATATGATTTTTATTTTTAATTATGTTTAAGTGGTGAATTAGATTTATTGATTTGTGGGACTGCAAACTGGTTCAGCCACTCTGGAAAGCAGTGTGGAGACTCCTCAAAAAATTAGGGCTGGAACCACCTTATGACCCAGCTATCCCACTCCTGGGTATTTTCCCAAAAGAGTTAGAATCAGCATATTGTAGAGATACGGCTTCATCAATGTTTATAGCAGCTCAATTTACTATAGCTAGATTATGGAACCAACCCAGATGCCCCTCACTTGATGAGTGGATTATAAAACTGTGGTACATATATACAATGGAATACTACTTGGCTATTAGAGAAAATGATATAGCTTTTGCAGCCAAATGGAGACAGAAAAAATTATGCTGAGTGGAGTATTCCAATCTCAGGGACTCAAGGGCTGAATGTTCTCTCTCATTTGAGGCAGCTAGAATACAATCAGAAACAGTATGATAGATGGCTCAGCTAAGAATAAAAACTCAACATGTGTGAATTTTTACTGAAACAGGGGGAACCTTGCCTAGGATACCTGGAGACATAGGGAGAGGGGAGGGAATAGGAAGGATATCAAGGATACCAGAGGGAGGGAGCATGGGGGAATCAAGTCAGAGGGAAACCTCCAACCTCCACGGGAAGTCCACTTAACACAGGGGTTTAATTGGGGGAAGCATAGAATCATGGGGAAACCATGGAAGGGATTTAATTGGGGGAAGCATAGAATCATGGGGAAACCATGGAATGGCATCAGCCTTGGATAACTATGTGAATATACATTTGTTCTTGATTGTTTGATAATGATTCCCCCTTAATTGTAAGTCCATATTCAACAACAACAACAACAACAAAAAGATTGTTCATAGGGAAGAATAGGGCTCTATTAGGTGCTTGCTTTTGCAGGGTTATATTGAATGCCCTGGCCCAAGTGCACACAGATAGGAAAGCACTTTCATTTAGCCAGTTTGTCCCAGAGCTGAGAATTATTGTGTCCACATACTGCATTGAAGTGAGGCCATTAGTCACTAGAGGATCCAGAATCTTGAGTGTAAGATGAGGGGCAGAAACCCATTTGGAAGAACTAAGAATCCCTGATTTCTGGGTCTACGGTTAGTTTTGACTTTTGCAGATTTATAAGAAAACCAGCTACTTTAAGGTAAAGGATTCACCTAAAGCATGTTGAGGCTTATTTGATTATTGATCCATAATGAATTATTAATGCTTTTTCCTGGGATGCTGGGGAAGCAATTTGGGCAAAATAACACTTAACATATGTCTGCAAGATACCTAGAGTCAAAGTCAGGATTCTTTGGAAGGAAAATACTGCTAGAGGGATTTTAGAATCCTAAGCATTGATCTCAAAACTCTAGTCTCTTAAGTAGGAAGTACAAAACGGGACTGGCTTAAATCCATTTTAGAGTTGTTTTCTTGCTTTGTCCTTGGCAGAGATGGATGCTAATAAGGTATCTATGTTCATTGGTGACAGATGAACTTTCTGACAAAATCCAAAACTTGGCCTCAGCTATAGTCAAGGAACTTTTCTTCTTAAAGTGAATAGTTTCTAATTAAGGCAGAAATAATTAGGCAAATCTTGAGAAAGTCTCTTTCTTAGTCCTCATTTTAGTTTGAATTTTAATTATTTGAAGGTAATGAAGGTGTGCTCTCAGAACTAGATGTTTATATTATGTACTTGATAAAACTACCACTGGGTCTTTGCCAGTGTTGAGAACTTAACACACGTAGCAGTGGCCAAGAAATGGGAGTGGATTTGTTTACTTTAAATAGCATCAGTGAGCAGAGCCAGGTAAATTGTTTTCTGAGGATAGCATTTAATTGAGTCAATAAATTACTGAACATTTTTTAAATGAAAAATTTTATTACTGGACAGAATTTTTTTTTTTTTTTAAGAGAGAAGGACAGTGAGAGAAAGAAACAACTTTAGTTTTTCACATGGTCTTCGTTGCTCCAACACTTAGCTGTGTATGTGGTGCTGGGGTTTGAACCTGGGTCCTCGGGCTTGCCAGGCAAGCATTGAAATCACTGAGCCACCACTCCAGCCCCAGATTTTTTTTTAAAAAGGAAGATTCACTAGAGTTCTTTCTGCATCAATTTGTTTAGATCCTGATGCGCCAAGCCAAAGGCAGGTATGAGGGAAAGAGGAATTCTTAGATCTGATAAGTGTGCAAAGGAGTACTAATGCTATTGAAAACACACTTTCCTTTGCTGGATCATGACACTCTACTACTTATGTAGGCAGAATTTTATGTTTACTTACACAGATTTTAGTCTTCAATGTCCTGTTATATGGTTTTAGCAGAGCTCTCAAACTGGTGAATTAAGCAAAAAGTTCCTAGAGGCCTTGCTCAGGGCAAGGGCAAGCTTTACTTAGAATGCTAGCAGCTTATGCCAAGACCCAGAACTAACGACAGCACTGCCTTTGCCCATCAGAATTATAACCCAAACTGCAAGTGGAGAGCCATCCTGAAATCTTGTCTTTGAAAGTCATAAACATGGAAACTCTTGCCTTATTTACTATTTGTGGGGTAGTGTAGCTAAATAGGTCATAAATTCTTCTAATTGCAAGTTACTGGGGCAAGAGTGTTTTTTATTTAAAAGAATTAACTTTTAGGAATTCATGAGTACAAGAATGTTTGCCTCAAGTCTTATTCTACATATAATATTTTGATAATCATTTCAAATGCCAGCTCTTCAGAGGGGTGGTGATAATCAGGTATACTTTTCAGTTGGCATGTAAAGTAACTATTTTCTTATCTTTTCTAATAGCTTTACCTTCAAGCCAGGATGAAGGGAGACTGGGCAAGACTCTTACGTCCCACACTGCAATTTGGTCTTGTTGCTGTATCCATTTATGTGGGCCTTTCTCGAGTTTCTGATTATAAACACCACTGGAGTGATGTGTTGACTGGACTCATTCAAGGAGCAGTGGTTGCAATATTAGTTGTAAGTATACAGGGCAGCAGCCTACATTGGTGTTAAGTCATGTTAGCAGGTAAAAATTACATTACTCTTTGCAAACATTATAAAAAGATCTTAGAATTTTTATTGTAAAAGCCTCTCTGTACAGTTTTCTTTTTGTAAAACAATTTACATGAAGAGTGAGTCTTTTACTAAGTATTGGTAGAATGAAACTATTTGCCAAAGGCATAACAAAGCAACTCAATTTGGAATAATCTCCTTTACAAGAAATTCCTACTAGCAACTAATTTCTTTTTGTTCCCTTTTCTATACCATCCAATGTATATATCCTTTTATTTATCTTTGCAAATTGCTTCTTGCAGCTTGGTCTATGGCCTATAAATTTACATAAATTATATAATTAAATATTTTGCCCTTGTTCTATGTAGGCTGTATATGTATCAGATTTCTTCAAGGAGAGAAATTCTCCTTTTAAAGAGAGAAAAGAGGAGGATTCTCATACAACTCTGCATGAAACACCAACAAGAAATCACTTTCGGAACAGTCAACAACCTTGAAGCATGGTAGGTTGCCCAGAAGAAGCTGGCCTGCTGTTTAAAGGAAAATGATGGCAACCAGAAGGCATGAGGATGCCTCTTTCTTCCCAGTATACAGGCCTTTAAGGGACTGCTGCTGCTGCTATACCTCTTGGATGCCCACTTTATCTGTGTATATAGTTCCATTTAACACCGTGTACCTAATAGCTCTAAGTTCATCAAAAAAAGTTCAAGCCTTCCACTAAAACAATGCCCCACCTGTACAATTTTTATTAAAGTAATGCTTATGTACATATGTGTATGTAATATGCTTTTTGAGAATGTTTGCTTTAAATACAATATTAAAATGTTTGAGGACAACTGTCCTGAGATAGAAGAACTACATCAACACTTGTAAGCATTTGTAGTCAACTGTAATCAGACAAATGGTGAATAACTTTTAAAATTACATACTTCTTAAGCTCTTTATAAGTAGAGGCTGGCTGCAAACACAATATCTCTCTTGATTTTGGTGATTCCTAAGAGAAAAGAAAAGGTTCAGACTTTCAAGACAAAACACATAACTTCCTTCTACTAGGGTTTTAAGGAGAGTATAATAATCATAAGTTAAACTGGTGAGAACAACCCAGGGAAGAAAAATAACCTTCTAATCTCCAAGATACTGGGAGTTCACAGGCACCTACAAGGTAGAATGAGGAACCAGACCCTGTGTGTATGAGATATTCTAGGAAAGGACTACCTGCCAAATATGTTTTTTTTGAAAGTTTCATACCTAAACTGAGTAATTAAATGAGCCTGCCTTCACCAACCTGGAACCATTAGCAGTTGTTCTTTTTTATTTTTATTTTTTGAGAGGGACGGTGGGAGAGAGAAAGAATCAATTTTATTTAGTTTTTCATGTGGCCTTTGTTGTTCCGAGACTTTGTTGCATACGTGGTACTGGGGTTTGAACTCGTGCACTCGTGCATGCCAGGCAAGCACCATAACCGCTGAGCCCCTATCCAGTTCTTATAAACCTTTTTTCCAACACCTCAAAAGAAATCCTCAGCACTGACTTGAGTATGGGCTGCCATTCTTTGTTGCTTTTGTTCAGTCTGTTTTGGTCATGATTCAAGTGGAGATGACAAAATTATTGACAAGCATGCTATGGTTCCCCTACCCCATTACCCCCTTAGTCTATCTAGCCAGCTTTTCTTGCTTGATCTGATCTCCTTGCTTCCACGGCTATCCTTCAGACTTATCCTCAGTTCACCAGTATTACAAAATCCAAGTTAAAGCACACTACTCCAATGTTCCAAACCTGTACTCATTGCAGGGTAAGAATCCTGGGGCTGGGGGCTACATGATCATTTCCTTTCTCCTTCTAACCCTTACTTTTATTCCCTGCTCACTTTCAGCCACACTAACCTCTTGCTGTTGCTTAAGTATAGCAAGCATATATTATAAAAGAGCCTTAAATGTTACCCTGGGTCATTTCTCATCCATCCCTCAATTCTCTATTGTCTTTTGCTATAGATTATGACCATCTGATAAATTTTGACTTTACTGTTCATCTCCTCCAAACTAGAATGTAAAGATCTATGAAGGCAGAAATTTGCTTTTGTACACTGGTACTTAAAACATGCGTGGCTCATAAATGCACACACACAAGCACCTTAAAATTAGAAAAAGCTTATGAACTGGATACTGACCTTCTGCAAATTTATTTTCCAGCTCAGTGTTTCCAATGGCTTTTGCTGCCTGACACATCTGTCGAAGCAGTTCTTCCAGGCGCCTCATACAACGAATTATGCTGCCTGGATGGAAAAACAAATCACTTGTAAAATAGATATAATCAAAGAGGCAAGGCAGGAAAACATGGGAGGATTAACTAATAGTACTTTGGGGGACTTTCCATGAAGTAAATACGCTAGCACACTAGAGTGGCTGCCAGCTAGGTGCAAGGAAGACTACAAAGAAGAAATGTTTAATTCCTACCTTTGGTGAGAGAGAAAGATTAATAGCATGGTGACACTTGCTATTAAAGGCAGGTAAACAAAATGCCCTGGGAGGAGAGAGAGAGCAACTTTGGGAGAGTGAAGAGGTGGTGACAAGGAAGTTCACTGAGACGGCGCAGAAAACCCTGACCAAGTGTAACTATTCAAAGACCCTGCCTGACCTACTCAGGAATCTGTATATCATGCCTACCATCCTGTTCTGAGAACGCAACAGGATCAGATAGGGTGTTTCCAGCCTGGAGACTTGATTTTAAGCAAGATTTGGGAAGCAGACAAGATTCAAACTGAGCTGGAAAGGACCTTACCAAGGGGTCCTGATCACTGGGATGGGATCTGAACTACAAAGGGGGAAAATTCATTACCCGCTTTGGGTGATTTCCACCTCAAAAAGTTAGTATGTGTTGGGGCTGGAGCAGTGGCTCAGCAGTTACGGTGCTTGCCTGGTAAGTGCGAGTACGTGAGTTCAAACCCCAGCACCACGTATGCAACAAAGTGTCCGAGGAATGAAAGTCACATGAAAAACTAAAAAAGATTGCTTCTCTCTCTCTCTCACTGTCCCTTTTTTCTTTAAAAAAAAAAAAAAAAAAGTTTGTCTAGGAAGGAATGGCAATACCTAAGGGTACAATGAAAATTATACCAAAATGTAAAAAAAGAATAAGGGATTTTGTGAGAACAGGTCCATTTTCAGAATATAGTATTCAGCCATAATTGGTAGGAAGATTTGGTGAGTGAGTCTGTTTCTGGCACTGGATGGTCAGTATGTGATTTTTTTTTTTTAAAGTAGTAGGTACAAACTACGATCATTAGAACGTGACTCAGGTTTTTTGCTGTATCACTTTTAACCTAAACAAATGAAAGCTATTCTCATTTAATATTTATAAGTATCCCATATTTATAAAAAATACCTACAAAAAAAAACAATGCCATTCCAGCTAGAAATTACTCTTAACCAAGAGTTGATTGATTGCCTAGATATATTACAGGGAACTCAAATTCACATTTCCAAAAAGTAAATGAGTACATTTTCCTTCCAAGTGCCTTCCATTAACTAACCTATGAAAAGCTTCAGTTTACTAATCTGTAAGACAGAGATAATGGTCCCTAATTTGTGGGGTTGAGATGTGAATGAAACAATGCATGTAATGTGCTCAACAAATGTCAACACAAATGGAAATAAATGTTGAGTAGTTATTTCTATTCTCAGATGCTATGAATGCTGGCTCCAATACTATCTTGGAATGAAAGAGGAAATCAGTTACAGAAGCTTCTGTATATGTAGACATAGGGTAGGGGACTGGGATAGAGATAATTCTCATATTACTTACATAATCAGATAGTAAATGTCTATACAAATAATAATTTTCACAGGGAATTATATTAGGTAGTTGCTTAAATGTAAGTATAGATCACTTCAAAAGTAGGAACAGAGTAGTTTCACAGGTCATTTAAGATTGAAATGAAATCCTTCACAAAGCCTTTTGCTGTGTGTAGAGCATCAAAGAACCAGGCATTCACTCTTTTTTTTTTTTTTTGAGTGGAGGACTGGGGTGGTGGCTCAGCAGTTAACAACATTTGCCTGCACATGTGTAAGGACCTGGGTTCAAACCCTAGCACCACATACACAACTAAATGTCAGAAAAACAATCCAGATGAAAAAGTTGATTCATCCTGTCTCCTCTCTTTAAAAAGAGAGAGTTCATTAAAAAAATTTTTTTTTTATCTGCTTTCTGTTTTACCTTCACTTAGTTGTGAGTGTGGTGCTGGGGATTGAATCCAGGTCCTCAGGCTTGCCAGACAAATGTTCTACCACTGAGCTACCTCTTCAGCCCCACATTGTTTTGGCTAATTTCAAATGTGTACTACAAAACACAATCTGAGGGGCTGGAGCGGTGGCTCAGTGGTTTTGGCATGCGCAAGCGCACGGGTTAAAACCATAGCACCCACGAACACAACTAAGCGTCAGAGCAATGAAAGCCATGTGAAAAACTCAAATTGATTCTGTCTCTCTCACTGTCCTTCTCTCTTTAAAAAAAAAAAAATCTGATAATGCTTTAATATCTTTACAAATCTAAGTACCTCACTGTAACTACAATCTACCAAAAGTTAGCAGAAGTTACACCATACGAAGCAAATTATTAAGATAAGCTATAGAGGAGGGCTCTCTCCTGCCACACTTTGTAAACATTTCAAATTCTGGAAAATTTAATTCTCAGTTTTGAATTACAAAGCAATTTCAAAAACAAGGTCATTAGGTACAGCATTGCACATACAATAATTCTGGTGGTTGCCCAGAGTCACAGTCTCATCAAAAAATCAGTGTGTATGTAAACACAAACCTGTTGGTGGCTGTTGCATAGAGGTAGTTCACCAAAGGGATTAATGAACACTAATGTTTTAAAGCACTGAATTGTCTAATGTCCTTCCTACCTACTACAGTTGTCTGTAGCCCAAGACTTTGACTGCTCCCATTTTTGGAAATCATCTTGCCTCATCAATTTTAGGAAAGTCAAACTAGGTGCAAGATAAGAGCTTCAAAGCCATGAATTGCCATGCTATCTAAAGTTGATGAGAAACAAATATAAACACATTAACCTACAAATCTTTTTTTTCTGGTTCCGCGGCTAGGGCAGAAATCAAATTCTTCCTAGTCCTTTTTTTCTTTCTTCCCCTTTTTCAAGCAGTGGTAAAATACACATAACATGGAATGCACCCTTTTCTTTCTTTTCTTGGTACTGGGGATTGAACCCAGGGGCACTTAACCACTGAACTATATATACATCCCCAGCCCTTTTTTATTTTTTTTTCCATTTTCTTATTTTGAGACAGGGTCTTGCCAAGTTGCTAAGGCTGGCTTTGAACTTGTGCTTCTCCTGCCTCAGCCTCCCAAGCCACTGGAATTACAGGCATGCGCCACCACACCTGGCTGAAATTCATCATTTTAACCATCTTCAAGTGTACAATTTAGCATTACTGCCCTTTTTAAAATTCAGGTTCATATCACTATTCTGGAAGAACTAACTACATATTACACAATTCACTCTTCAAGAGAACAATTCAGTGGTTGTTAGTAAATTCACAGTCATGTAACTATCATCACCATCTAATTTTAGAATATTTTATCACCTCCAAGCTGTCACACCCAGTTCTCTTCTCCCCAGAGCCCATGACAACCACTAATCTGCTATGTCTCTATGATAAATCTGTCTATTCTGGACATTTCATATGAATGAAATCATACAATGTGTAGCCCCCAGCCCCTGTGTCTGCTTTTATCGCTTAGCTTAAGTGTTCAAGTCCATTAATACTGTAGCATGAATCACCACTTTTCATGGCATTTTTATAAACATCAGTGTATGAACAAACACTATCATTTTCATTAAAGACAGTAAGCAACAGATTCCCTTGAACAATATTTCTGTCTTTTGCTTTCTGACATCCTTGAAGTGGTTCCCTATAGTTCATGCAGTAATTTAATATTCATACCTAGTTTGGGCTGAGGTTAGGATCACAAGTGTATCTTGGAACTACTTACCATTAAATCCTAGCTGAGGCTGAACCCCCAGCTTAGGCTGAACCCTTTCTTGAGGGCAGATGTGTTGCTTCACACATTATACTCAGCACAGTACCTGATTCCCAGTAGGGTCTCAGAATTAGTCATCAAATGAAAAAGTATCAGACATTAATTACTAATTCATTTACCAAAGTGTACCAAAGTTTAAACACCAACAGTACATGTTTAAAAAAACCATGGCAGGCAGAAGTATAGTGAACAGTTTCAAGACATAGCATCATAGGAATTTTCCTGATGACGAATTCTCAGTGGTAAGCAAATCCTTTGTTCTTCATGAATAGTTAAGAATATATTATATATGCACAGTCAGGAATTAGCAATAACTGGTGTTTAGATCCACTAAAAGGGTTGGTTCAATGAAAACCTTTTAAATTTAGTTAAATAAAAACAAGAAATAACTATATTCTAACCATTTTTCAGGGTGACAGAGTAAACAGTTACTCCTATAAAGTCTTTGAAATTCCTAAACTGAGTACCAATATAAATGGTTCTCTAGCACCATTCTCAAAACACATGTTCTTACTCATTACAGTGTTAATTAGCCCCAGTTAATGTACGAAGAGTACCTATAACTAATATTGAGGCTCAGAATATGAAATAAACAGATACTTTTATATGAAAAGAAAATTAAGACTCTTATTTGGAACAAATACGGTTTGAACATAGCACATTAAAAAATTCCAATGCAATTACTTTTTCTGTTAAAAATAAAGACACACTATACTATGGGCTAGAGCTTTGATTACAATATTTTTCCAATCATACAAAGCATGTACAATAACAAGATGACAGAATGGTTATTTTGAAACAAGAACTAAATAACATGGTAAAAATTAAAAAGGAAGAAATGGCATACTGGAAAAAGAAACTACCATTCTAAGTAAATCAGGGTTCTTGCCCCCCCCATTTAATTATGTTTCATTTTGCCCAATTTTAGAAAGAAAAGGTTTAATCTAATGGCACTGAGAACAGAAAAACATGAAAATTATGCTGATGTTACTAGACCTAACTTCAAGTAACAATTAGAAAATAAATTTTTCAAAAGTTTCAAACTTAGATTTGGAACAAACTATAATCTAGAAATACCTCCCACCCCCTGCATTCAAAGGCAGCAGAACAGATTTAAGAATGCTAGTATGCTGTAAAAAAGGTCCATTTGTAGTGGCATATGGTACTTGGAAAGAACTATAAACTGTCTCCAGCTTTAAGATTTATCTTTTGGAAAACATTTCCACTTACTTATAAAGAAAGAATAGAAAAAAAATATCTACAAGGAAAAATTTATAGGAATACCTAAATGTTATTCATTAATCTAATATTCCATGTCTTTTATCTTTAATTTTTATTTAAAAACAAAAAGCAACTATCTGGTATATACTGCTATTGTTTTGTGTCCCTGTTTTGACTTCTCTGAGAAGCAGGCGTTTACATAGGCACAAAACAGTCTAATTTCATCTTTATGTTTTAAAAAGTGGACTGAATGAAGAGTGGTGGTGCTGTATTTCATTGCCTTGGTATCTCTGAAACACAAAACTGTCATACACTGACCTGGGGTCCTGTGTGTGAAGCAGTATTCAGAAGTAAGGTGTGTCACAGAGAAGTAAGGTGTCTCACTCAGCTGTTGCTACCTACCCATGACTTTCTTACCATTCCTGCAAGTGTGGATTTTACATGGGTGAAGATGATCTAGTCTAGGGTAAGGTTTAAGATGTTTCCAGGTGACCCAAAGTTTAAGAATAAGGTGTTAACAGTGATTAAATGAAGTTATCAACTACCATGTGACTTGTAGTCACAGAGACCAGGGATCAAATTATGATGTGATTATATCTCATCAGCAAAATTATTTACCTCAGGCTCCTTATGCAAAGTGGAGATGATAATATCAGTGCTGAAATGCTATTTTTTTGATTAGATGCAAATCTTATAAAGCTTTTTTAGCACAGTGAGTTACTTAACGAACAGTGGTGACCTTCCCAGTAACAAAATATTTAGAGAAGTATTTGGGACCATTTTACTAAGTGATGGTTTAGAAATTTACTATCTTTAGGGAAAGCCCTAAGATGACACATAATAATTGAGAAATAATGTATTATACATAAGCCATAACATTAAAGACCTTAAAACCCATAAAGTAAAGGATTTTAGTTTAAAATTTTAATGTTCTATGGCAGAGAAATTTCATAAAACCAGTAATGCACTATTTCCTTAATATTATCAGCTGAAAGGTATATCATATTGTACGTCAAAAAGTAATTTCTCAAATTAGACCTATACGCAATAGGATTTTAAACATCCTAATTTCTATGAAAGTCAAGCTCATTTACTTTCATTTTTAATAAAGTTCAATATACCTACTTTAATAAATACAATTCACTATGAAAAAAATTGACCTAAACCAATCTTTTCAATGAATACAGCATTTCTAAATAAGATCTTTAAACACTCAGCTTATTTTTTTTACTTCTTGTAATTCTCTTGTAATCATTTATATGTTCTCTTTATATTTTTCACTTAAAATTTCTCCAGTTTCTTAAAATTCTGCTCACTGATCTATTTCATGCTGTAATAGTCTGAAGTCAAATCTGTTACCAGACTTGCAATGACTGATCATTTTCAGCTCTGCTATTTTTAATGAAATCTTATAGCAAACCATTGAGTTCTTATGAAGAAAGCAAGACAAAATACCAAAAACATCCACATAAATGTGACTTATTAGGATCATTTATTTACTTGTGATTGCAGACACTCTGGCACAGAATTATGTCCTGTACAAATGGTTTCCTAAGGAATTTATTATACGCAGACTGTGCTTATTAACTAATACAAAGGATCTGTATAAAATATTTTTGAACTACACAGGCAAAATTAGCAAATTTTTTAAAAATATAATTCCTGTTTAATTAAAACAAGGCTAACCTAAGTGTATTTCTAATACCAGGAAGAATTACATGTACACAAAATTTAACCATACCTTCAAAGACATCTGTCATTTTGCAGATATGGGCGAATGTAGCTCCAGTTGCCCAGGTATATACCACATCCATTAAGTGAGGTTTGAATGAGCTTAGATAAGTTTCCTCATCAATTTCCAATTTTGCTTCTGCTGAAACTTTTGCAATTCTTTTAGCACATTCCTTTAAAAATAAAAAGGCAGAGCTAAAATTCCTTAGTTATGATCTCCCACATCTTTTTTTTTAGGATTCCCAAGTCAGTATTATACAAAGTAACTTTTCATTTTAGATATTGTTTTGCACTTTGACTAGTCTACTTCTAAGTAGGCAAGGTGTTAAGTGATAAACAACTAAGCTATTTCGTCATGTCAAAGTGGATAAGAAATACATCAAGAACATGATTCACAGCCAGTTTTTTTTTCCTATGAAACCCCAGAACTCTATATTAAAATTATCCAAGAGCAGTATTTAACTAGTTTTTAATTGTTTCATTAACAAAACCAAGACAATAACAAAACAGGTTTATAGGAAAAAACAAATCGTATGGTAAAATACGTATTTACCCAGCAATGCTTTAAAAATATACAAATCTTAATATTTTCTTCTCTCATTTCCTAGTAACATTAAGGGATAATGAATGTTATATTGTGGGGTCTGTTTTTATGATTCATTTTTTATTCCTTTCTAGTAATGCCTTAGCTATATTCCTTGCATTTCTATGTTGAAAAAGAGATAAAAACAGTTCATCCTCATAAAATAATAAAAGACATTTATTTCAAGAAGAAACTGTGGATTTGAGTATTGAGTGATAAATAAGCAGATTTTAAAATTTTGTTATAAACTAGAATGTAAAAATATGCAAAAAGTTGAACTAAATCTAGTCCTTACAATGCCATTTTTAACAGTGAGGAAGAAAATCTTGCAAGCAAAGAACATTAATATGGCCTATCCACATCATTCTTTTTTTTTTTTTTTGGTAAGATAGGGACAGAGAAAGGAGAGAGAGAATCAATTTTATTTAGTTTTTTTATTTGGCTTTCATTGCTCCTACACTTTGTTGTGTACGTGTTGCTGGGGTTTGAACCTGCTGCTCCAGCCCCCACACCGTTCAGTCTACACTCACGGGGCTGGAGCAGTGGTTCAGAAGTTAGTTATGGTACTTGCCTGGCATTTGTGAGTAAGCAAGTTCAAACTCCAGCACCACATATACAACAAAGTATCCAAGGAATGAAGGTCACGTGCAAAACTAAATAAGGACTGCTTCTCTCTGTCTCTCTCACTATCCCTTCTTTCTTTAAAAAAATAAAAAATAAAACTACATTCACAAAGACTCCATACAATTCATTATAATAATGCGATGGCTTAATTACTAAAATGAAAATCAATAAAACAGCATTAAATGACTTCAGTGACATCAGTGATATTTACTCCCAACTATAGCTGTCTCTGAGGCAAAATAAAGCATGATTAGGCTGCCAAAAACATGGATTTTATGATGTACTATCTTACCTGCATTTGTCGAAGTGGACCTGCTAACTGTTCTGTTAATTTGGGCATCTCACTCGACTATAAAAGAAAAGTTTAAAAAACAAAAAAAATAAGTTTAGAGTACAGTTTATACAATCTGTTTGTTAAAATAAAACAAAGCTTTTACATTATCCATTAATATGAAATTATGATGACTTTAGAGTCATTCACATTTTGCATTTTTTTTTTTTTTTAAGAGAGAGGGAAAGAATCAACTTTATTTTTTCATCTGGCCTGTGTTTCTCTGACACTTAGTTGCGTATGTGGTGCTGGGGTTTGAACCTGGGTTCTTGCACATGCCAGGCAAGCACTCTAACTGCTGAGCCACCACTCCAGCCCCGGCATTTTGCACTTGAAATCAACAATTTATACAAGCAAAATCAGTATTTTTCACCCTTAACATTTCAGAGGAAAATATTACACTAATAAATTTGCAAAGTGTTTTTATGATTACAAAGATAAGTAAGGGAGACAGCAAGTACTGCAAAAATACATGGTTCAGTTACATCAATATTATAAGAGTTTAAATCACAGGAAACTCTCATAACTCTAAAGAAACTAGAAATTTGGGATGGATAAAGAATATTAAAACTAATAACCTTAATTTTTATTTTACCAAGATATTTCTAGCTCTTTAACCAAACACTACAAAATTTGACCTTTTAGCTTTAAAAAAAAAAAAAATTTTTTTTTTTAAATTTTGAGACAGGGTCTCACTAAGTTGCTTAGGGTTTCATTGAGTTGCTGAGGGTGGCTTTGAACTTGCAAACCTCCTGTCTCAGCCTCCCAAGGCACTGGGATCACAGGCATGTGTTGCCATGCCCAGTGATTTTTACTATTTTTAATACTGTTTCTCACTAGTATTGTCAAGTATCTTATTTATTATTTTTTCTGGCTAGAAAACTTTATGTGACTTTTAGTATAATTTTCTACTTCAACATTGAAATTAAGCACTAAAATCAATGACACTACATTTAACAAGCAGTGTCATATCTTAACCACAAATGGTGGCATGTTCTCTCAATATTTAAGAGTTGTGGTTTGGTTAAACCCACATCCTTTGAAGAGATAACAACATAACAGGCCACTCATACAGGATTATTGTAGCACTATGTTAATAAACCAAAACAAGGGGCTGGAGTGGTGGCTCAGTGGTTATGGCACTTGCCTGGCATGCAAGAGTATGCGAGTTTAAACCCCAGTGCCACGTACACAATGAGGTGTCCAAGCAATAAAAGCCACATGAGAAACTAAATAAAATTGATTCTCTCTCTCTGTCCCCCTCTCTAAATAAATAAATGAACTGTAAGAAATCAGATAAAGTTGGATGAATGAAAGACCACAAATTCCCAAATAATTTCTAAATCTTAACCTTATTCAAAGGAAACATGATACAAACATCCTTGATTATTATCTTGCACATAGCTAATGAAATTTTAAGTTTAATAAAAACTGTAGTCAAACATACTTTGTGAAGTAATATATTCCTCTTGCAATTAAATCACTTCATGGGTGCAAGGCAAGCATTCTCAGGAGAGTACAAAGTTTTAGATTACTGTTGTATTTGCTATCAATGTTGCTATAGCTGTAATTCTAATCAGGGATCTGGGAGAATAACCAGCTATTTCTCCAAGTAGTAATACATTTGATCTGACTGATAAGTAGGAAAACTAAGGTAAGGTGGGTGTACAGTCTGAGAGACCCCCACAGCCCTGGAAGTGAGACTGCCATTTTAACCTGATTTTGGCCTCTAAGGCATTTGGAGTTATAGTGAATGATGAAGTCATCAAAGTTTTTAATGATATGAAAGTACGGAAATCTCCTACACAAGAGATTAGAGAAAAGAAAGCAGTTCTGTTTAAGCAATGACAAAAGAGGAAGGAAAGCAGATTTTGGTAGGTGACATTGGTGATACTTCAGAGGACCCCTACTCTTCTGTGAAATTGCTACCTCCAAATGACTGCTGATACACTTTGTAAAATACCATATATGGAACAAAAGAGTCTAAGAAAGAAGACCTAGTATTTATATTGTGGGCTCCTGAAAGTGTACCCTTAAATAGCAAAGACAATTTATGCTAGCTCTAAAGATGCCATTAAAAAGACACTTACATGTGGTATATCTATACCACAGAATTCTACTCAGCTATTTAAAAAAATGAAATCATGGTATTTGCTGATAAATGGATGGAGATGGAGAAAATCATGCTGAGTGAAATTAGCCAAACCCAGAAACTCAAGGGCCGAATGTTTCTCATACGCGTAAGCTAGAGTACAATACATGAAAGAGTGAGAGAACAGTAAGTTTAGGTAATAGACTCATCAAACACAGATTACCAACTGAACTGGGGGTAATCTCGCAGTCTAGGGGGAGGGGGTGAGGATAGGGTGGGTAAAGGGGAGGATATATGATGTGTGCATGTGTGGAAGTATAACAAACCTCTTCAATATATAAAACTATAATGAAAAATAAACTCTTGTTTCAAACAAAAAAGTTTATAGTTATTAACATGAGTGGCAAGTAAATGGATTGGATGATAGCTGGAGAGAAACTGGAAGGCGATGTAGTTTCACTTGAAGAAAAACTGTTATAAAATGACTGTCAAGAGCCATCTGGATCTTAAGGGGGCTTCATTTCTCCAGTTCAGTTAATTGGAATAGCATTAAATGGGATTTTTTTTTTTCTGGTTTGTTTCTGTTTTCCCTTTCCACTGGGCCCTTCCAACACAATGAATGAAGGAGAGAGAGAGCATTCCTGTAAGCAGCTTTTCAGTGATGGCTATTAAACTCTCAAATATGATTACTTTTATGTGGAATCCAAGGAATGCCTTCCTGTCTTATTTTATCTAAAACTGGTTATATGCCCCCCCCCTTGCAGCAAGCATCACAATGAATGTGATTGTCAACATGAATAGCTTAGAATACTGCAAAGCATGAGCATAATGAATGCCCTGAAAGTATTATGCACTGGTCAGATGGTGAACTTTCTCATTATCAGAGTTGTACTTAATTGTATTCTGTGAGGGTCTGAGGTATTCATATACCTCAACTGCCTTGGCAAGCCTTTTTTTTGTGACATGGCAGCATGAACATAACGTTATGCACAGAAAGCACTTTTTAAAAAATGAGTTTGAGGGTCTGGAGCGGTGACTCAGCAGTGGCGGCGCTTACCTGGCATGCGCAAGTATGTGAGTTTGAACCCCAGCACTACATACACAGTGAAGTGTTGGAGCAATGAAGGGCATGTGAAAAACTAAACAAAACTGATTCTCTTTCTCACTGTCCCTCTCTCTTCAGGAAAAAAAAAAAAAGTTTAACCTCCCAAAAGGAATGCCAATTAAGTTTCATTAACTGTGTCATCAATTTATCTATCCCAGTACCTCAGTGCTCAGCGTTCATTCCTATTATCTGCAAATCTTAAAAACAAAAACAAACAAAAAAAACCAACTTGCTGTTATTAATGCTTTTTTGGTTTCCATTGATTGTACACTACTAAACGTGCAGCTTTATGCGTACCATGTGAGTCTTGCAACACTAAAGATATTTTGAATGTCAGTAATGATGGCAATTTCTGTATAAAAGAGCCTTAAATGAAACATTGCTTTGAGATCAAACTCCCCATGCTTGCAAAAATGGTTACATTAAAATGAAAAATGTGTCATGCTACAAAAATAGAAAAAAAAGGAATTCATCAAAAGGTAAACAGATAAATGGCAGAACTGAAAAAACACTTTGTTTTACAATTTACTTGAAAGTATCTACGCCCTAAAAATTTAAATAACAAGATTAAATTATTTTTAGGAGGCAAATGTTTCTGTCTTATTCTTATTTCATGCATGTGATCTATAATGAATTATACCTTAAACTTTAACAGTGAAACAATATATTTCACATTAAAAAAAAAAACTGATTTGAGAACAGTGCACAGATAATTTGTAGTCTTGTGTGCTCCATTCAGTACTTCTTTCATTTTTGGATCTCTCTTTGTGGCACTGAGGATCAAACCCAGGGCCCCAGGCACACCAAACAAGCACTCGAACACTGAACTATAGCCAAATTATTGTTAATACAACAAGAATTTTATTGTCATTACCGTAAACCTTGTCCATGAAAACTGAGACTTCAGTCTCTAACAGGGCCAAATGCTTTGCAGTTATCTTTTATGATGGGATGTGTTTAATTCAACCTTATTATCCCTCTTCATTTTTATTAGATATTCCTAGTTTTATTTTCAATTATATTTTTCTTTCTAGAACTGAATAACAAATTGAGTTATAAGAGCAAATTAAAACTTGGAGGGGTTGGAGCGGTGGCTCAGTGGTTTCAGCGCTTGGCTGGCAAGCACAAGGACCTGGGTTCAAAACCCAGCACCATGTACACAACTAAGTGTTGGAGCAACTAAGGCCATCTGAAAAACTAAATAAAGTTGTTTCTCTCTTTCTCTCTCTCATTGTCCCTCTCGCTAAATAAATAAATAAATAAATAAAAATTTTGGAATATGATTAGTGATGAATGTCCACAGATAAAACCTTCTAATAATATACATTTATGCAATTCTCTCCTACTATATTTCTGTTAAATTTGCTTTGATTTCTAATTAACAATATCCATAATATATAAACATAAAACAATATTCTTATAATTAAGAAGTGTTCTTTAAGCTGGGTGTGGTGGTGTATGCCTTTTATCCAAGTGACTCAAGAGGGAGGATCACAAGTTTGAGGCCAGCCTCAGCAACTTAGTGAGACTCTGAGCAACTTTGTGAGACCTTGTCTCAAAATAAAAAATATAAAAAAGGGCTTGGGATGTAGTTCAGTGGTTGAGTGCCCCAGGTTTAATCCCTGGACCACTCCCCCCACCCCCACAAAAAAAGTCCTTTATACTATTTAACCTAAACCACACCATGTGTGAAATAAAATCAGTTATGCAAAACCTATTAACTCACATTCTCTTGAAACACAAAGCAGCTCAATAATGCTGTTGCTTGTTCTGCAGAAAGGTCATTGAAAAGGCCATTAAACATCATCTCAGTTAGAAGGAGCTCATCAGCACTATATAAAAAAAATACATTTTAAATGTCAGCATTATATAAGGACACACATGTGAATATATACTTAACATGCCATTTTTAATAATATGTATTATTTTGCTGGGAATAGTGGTGCATGTCTGTAATCCCAGTAACTCAGGAGGCTGAGACAAGAGGATTGTGAATTCAAGGCCAACCTCAGCAACTTAGTGAGAACCTGTCTCAAGGTAAAAAAAAAAAAAAAAAAAAAAAAAATTAAAAAGGCTTGTGATGTAGTTCAGAAGTAGAATGCTCCTGGGTTCAATCTGCAGTACTGCAAAAAATGAAATATTATCTTACCATGAGGAGTAATCAATATGGAATGATGAAGATTATTAACGGAAATAATAGGTCTTTATATTTTATAATAAGTAAGCAGTAAATATAAAATGGGCATTTAATATAAAGATGCCCAATACCAAAATGTACATACTCATTCAAATAACCACTTCTTTTTTTCAATGGATTTCTTGATTCTTTTTAGTTATAGACAACATTAGGACACATTCTGATGTAATCAGAAAAACATGGAATATAATTTGCTCTAATTCAGTTCCCAGCATTCCCCCCCTTCCCACTCATTGAGCGTCTCATGCTACACCTCCTCCTGCTACTCTACTGATCTTTCGGTAATTTATTTATCTTTTCTTAAATTAGTGTCTTGTAGATATACTTGATGTTGAGATTCATTGTGGCATATTCATGTACGTACATATGAAAATTTGGGCAGACTGAATCCACTGTTCTTCCCCTAACCGTCCCTCATTCCTCTCCTTCAGTTCCCTTCATCTACTCTAATGATCGCTCCTCTATGTTGATAGAACTCCCTCTTCCTTTTCTTCCCCTTTCTCTCCTCCTTTCTCCTCCTCTCTGCCATTTTTGGTTAGCTTCCACATATCAGAGGAAACAATCAACCTTTTGAGTTTTGGGGACTGGCTTATTTCACTTAAGCATGATGGTCTCCAGTTCCATTCATTTACCAGCAAATGCCATAATTTCATTTTTCTTTATGGCTGAATAATACTCCATTGTGTATATATACACCAAATTTTCTTTACCATTCACTGTTAAGGGCACGGAGTTTGGTTCCACAGCATGGCTGTTGTGAATTGTGCTGTTATAAATATTGATAGGGCTATAGAATGCTGATTTTAAATCTTTTGGATATATATCAAGGAATGGGACAGCCATCATATGGTAGCTGTATTCCCAGTGTTCTGAGGAACTCCACAGTGTTTACACTAATTTGCAGTACTACCAGTGCATAAGAGTACCTTTCTGCCACATCCTTGCCAACATTTATTACTTGTATTCTTGATAACTGCCATTCTGACAAGAGATGAAATCCCAATGTAGTAATTTAGATTTGCATTTCCCTAATTTCTGGAGATGTTGAACATTTTTTTCTTGTATTTGTATTTCTTCATTTGAGATGTCTCTATTCTATTGCCCATTTATTGACTGGGTTATTCATTTTTTTTGGTGTTAACTTTTTTGAGTTCTTTATACTTTTGAATACTAATGTCGTATCTGAGGAGCAGGTAGCACATATCTTCCATTTGGTAGGCTCTCTCTTCATATTCTTGTTTTTTGTTTTTGCTGTGAAGACGCTTTCTGATGCCATTCCATTTACTGATTTTTTATTTTATTTCTCATGCTTTAGGAGTCTTATTAAGGAAGGTGGTTCCTGTGCCAACATGCTGAAGTGCTGGGCATACATTTTCTTCTAGCAGCTGCAGTTTCTGGTCTAATTCCCAGGTCTTTGATCCACTGAGTTGACTTTTGTGCAGGTTGAGAGACAGGGGTCAAAATTCACAAAAGTCAACTCAAATAACCACTTCTTAACTCTCAATACACTAGGAAAAAGACATCAACATTTATTTCATGGGTCCAAAAGATACTTTTAATTATGTTCAACTTTAAATCACTTTACAAATAACTCATAGAATAAATAATGAAAAAGAAATTTGTTATAAATCATAATTTGAATGTGCCCATAAAGCCCACATTTCATACCTGTAAAAAAAGAAACCTGACAACTGGGCTGGAGTAGTGGGTCAGCAGTTATGGTGATTGCCTAGCCTGTGCAAGGTTGTAGGTTTGAACCCCAGTACCATGTACACAAGTGTCAAGCAACAAAAACCAGATGAAAAACTAAATAAAATTGATTATCTTTCTCTTAAAAAAAAAAAAAACAAAAAACCAAAAACCAAAAACAAACAAAAAAACCCAAAAATCCTGGTAATTACATTTTGTTCGGAACAGGTAAGTCATCTCTGATCCACACCTGTAAAACATTTTCATATTCAGATTTACATCATACAGTTAATATATTTATTACCATTATCAGAATATTTAATCTAGCAGTTTTGTTTCTTCATTATCTACTTCTTTCTGATTTCCTTATATACAACTGCCTCCAGTATTTGACCACTTATAAAGTACTAAGGAAACGTTACAAATGTATAAAAGATGAAGGATTATTGTTACAAACCCCTTTATAAGAAAAAAGGATGTTTCAGGTTCTTAACATAAAAAATTACGTAATTAAGGTCTTTATGTTGTACAATTAAATGATTAAGAATCTCCAATCTCATTTTTATCTGTAGAAATAAATTGCTCAATCAGTGATTCTTATTTAAGACTTCATTGAGGGTCTGAGATTTTACTTACATGATCACCTTCCCCATAACTACTTTTTTTTAACAGTGGGGGAGGGAGAGAGGGAGAGAAACAACTTTATTTAGTTTTTCATCTGGTTTTTGCTGCTCCAACACTTAGCTGTATATGTGGTGCTGGGGTTCGAATTCAGCTGCTTGCGCATGTCAAGCAAGCGTTGTAACTGCTGAGGGCACCCATCACTACTTTGTGTAGATATTTATTACCTTTGGAATTGTATAATTGCAAAATATCTGATATTTTTTTCCTTGCCATAATGGACAGAAAAATGAAAAATTCTCAATTCTCTATTCAAAGGAAGCTAAAATTTTTTTTAAAAAATTAAAAATTAAAAAAAATTCTATAAGGGTTCCAACAAATTATCTTATAATTGTAACCCATATAGTAGTTTTAAGAGCATTAACTCTATTTAAAACAAAAGAGAGAAAGGTAAATTTTTCTTTACACTTTAGAATATCTCTAAAAAAATATAAAGCTGTGAACTATTAATCTTTACAAACAACTTCAAAAATAAAAGTCAAAAGCTAAATTTATGTCTACAAAGGTAAACTGTGAGTTAAGTCAAAAGAGGACAATACCAACAAGGCAAGACTATTTCTTTTTCTTTTCTTTTCTTTTTTTTTAAAGCAGGGAAGGACAGTAAGAGAGACAGAGAATCAATTTTTATTGAGTTGTTCACATGGCTTTTGTTGCTCTGACACTTAGTTGTGTACATGGTTGCTGGGGTTTAAACTCGTGTGCTTATCCATGCTGGGCAAGTGCTGTAACTGAGCCACCACTCCAGCCCAAGGCAAGACTATTTCTAACAACTAGTTTAACGTGGGAGGCAGACAAGTAGGCCAAACAAAAATCACCAAACAATGGCTTAACAGTGCTCTAAAAGAAGTTCATACAGTTGGTTATGCATAAAAAGTTGAGACTGGAAAAGCTCACAGTAAGTTTTAGAAGATTCTGGAAAAAAGCACTTAGGAAATATAAGGTGATGGTGATAAAAAAGTCACCTTTAACAAGAGCACCAGCATTTGCAGAATGTGGCAATAAACAAGCTAGAGAAGAAGAGGCAAGAATACACAAGGTTATGGTATTTATGCTTAAAAGTAAGAGAATCATGAAAGAACTTCTACAAAATAGATTGATACAAAAGGATGTGTGCTTCCAAAAGAACATTCTGAAAGTAGTCTAAAGGATGTACAAAAACTCAAGACAGGCGGCAAATAACAGCAATTACGGAGCTAGCACAATAAACTAGGCAAGAAATAATCAGGAATGGACATTAGTAGGTGATAATGTTTAAAGGGGCATGGAAGTAGAGGAAACATTTAGAGGAAACATTCAGAAAAATCTAGGAAGACAGGAGAAGTCTAGAATGACCCCAGAGTTTTACAAATTTTGAGGAATATTAACGTACTTTGATATGACACCATGAGTTCTATAAACAGAAAATATATCTTAAGAAAAAAAATCAATATCCATTCTTCCAAGACTAAATCTAGCTATAGATTCAGTTTTTGTATTAATTGTTAACCACTAGGTTATATCAGAAGGAAATAAATCTAGTAACATTAACTTTAGCATATCAATAAACAGATCAAACTTGTAAATAATTACTATACTATATATTTTTTTCTTAAAGTGAAATGGACAGTGAGAGAGAGAGAAAGAGAGAATCAATTTTATTTAGTTTTTCATGTGGTTTTTGTTGCTTAGATACTTCATTGTATACATGGTGCTGGGGTTCGAACTGGTGCACTTGCGTATGCCAGGCAAGCACTATAACCACTGAGCCACTGCTTTAGCCCCTATACTGTATTGTTCAGGGATCAATATCTAGAAAAAAAGACCTGTATGTGTGCTGTACAGATGTAGTTATTTTTCTGAAATATTTTCTGTTCCCACTTGGATGAATTCATGAATGCAGAACCCAGACAATAAAGAGAGCTGACTGTCCAATTTTAAGCTGTGATCTCTAACATGCTGTTGTAATATCTACGGTTAGCCCAAAACATCAGTAAAATCTTCTGTAGATATAAAAGGTTAATGATTACTAGAGTAAGTTTCTAGGTGGGGAAATGTTCATCAATGTAAAAAAAAAAAATTCTGTGTATATACATACAGACAAATTATGCATAAACTAAGATTATATAAAAATTCCATTAAGAATTAAAATGTATTTCATAGAAAATACATCAAAAGGCTGAGGTGTGTTTTAATTATTGAGACTCAAGAGCATTTTCCAATTTCTAAATTTTGTGGTACAAAATGTGGAAGATATTATAAAACCCTTGTATTTACACAGCTTTTTGCTGAAGATGAACACCTTTCATTTAAAAAAGTATCTATCTTAAAATCAACTTTTTAAAAACACAACCAGTTTTTACCTGCTTATCTCACAAGCCACTCGTCCTTTCATCTCTATGACATCAGAAGAAGTAGCAAATCCCAATCTTCTTAAAACACGTTTGCGACATTTGAGTTCATCCATCTGTAGAACCGTTCTTGCTTTCTTCAGTTCTCGCTTTGCAGATTTAATATCTATTGCAATCTACGGCACAGAAAAGTAAAGGCTCAACTATAATGTGAAATACTGTGTCATATACACATTTGTAATGCATGGATATATAGATATAGGGGCTTTTCCCCCCACAGAAGTCAGATCAGCTTCCTTTTCCTTGTAATATATTAGGATTTCTTTTTCAAAGAGTGTATATATCCACCTCACTTTTTAATGGCCACCTTGGTTTCCATTGAATGGATCAGTATAATTTATACAGCTAATTCTCTACCAATGAACACCAAGGTTGTTTATATTCATTTGCTTTTTTTTTCCCCAACAGTGCTACAGTAATATCATTTTTACTGTCTCACTTCCTCTAAATGGGAAACCGAACACCAAAAACACAAATAAACCAATCAGTAAATGGGCTGGGAACTAAACAGAAACTTCTCAACAGAGGAAGTTCAAAAAGTCAATAAATATATGAGAAAATGTTCTACATCACCAGCAATCAGAGAAATGCAAACCAAAACTTCACTGTGATTCCACCTCACTCCAGTCACAGTGGCAAAAATGAAGAATATGGACGATAACAGATGCTGGAGGGGTTGTGGGGAGAAAGGAACACTAGCACACTGTTGGTGGGACTGCAAAGTTGTACAGCCACTCTGGAAAGCAGTGTGGAGGCTCCTTAAAAAATGGGATGGAGGGGCTGGAGCAGTGGCTCGCCAGTTACAGCACGTGCCCGGCATGCATGAGTACACGGGTTCGAACACCAGCACCCACATATACAACTAAGTGTAACGAAAAGCCATGTGAAAAACTCAAATAAAAACTGATACACACACTCTCTCTCACTGTCCTTCTCTCTTAAAAAAGAAAAAAAAAGGGATGGAACCATCTTATGATCCAACTATGCCACTCCTACACTCCTAGGTATTTTGCCAGAAGAGCTAGAATCGGCATACTACAGACACATAGCTACATCGATGTTTATAGCAGCTCAATTTACAATAGCTGAACTATGGAACCAACCCAGATGCCCCTCACTGGATGAATGGATTAGAAAACTGTGGTGTGTGTACACACACACACACACACACACACACACACACACACAAACACTGGAGTTCTACTCTGCTATTAGAATGAATAATATCATGGCTTTTGCAGCTAAACAGGTGGAAACACAAAAAAATCATGCTGAGTGAAATATCTCAAAAACAGAAACTTAAAGGCCCAATGTTTTCTCTGATATGTGGAAGCCAGAGTAAAACCTAAGACAGGATGAAAGTTTAGCTATGTTTAATTAATAAATTCAACAAAGGTGAAATTTACATAAGCTGGGGGAACCAGGGCAGTTATCAATACAACTGGGTACACTTGACTCCCATGAGAAGCCAAACCATACTCAGGCAGGCATATAAACTCAGAAATTTCAAAATTAATATACATGTACATGCTCATTTCTATCTACAGCATGGTGGTATTACAGAGGAGACGAGATCATGGAATGGATGGGGGATGTGGGAGATCTTGGACTAGGACTAGGCTTAACTTTATCAATATCTATGTGTGCATGAATATGTAACAACTTCCTCCAATATGTAATACTATGTTGAACAAATAAAAAAAAATCTATTAAAAAATAAAGTAAAAGGGTGAGTGTTATGCTATGTGAATAATTATATCTAAATTAAAAACAAAAAACAGAGGCTGGAGCAGTAGTAGCTCAGTGGTTACGATGCTTGCCTCACATGTGCAAATACACAAGTTCAAACCCCAGCACCACATACACCACAAAATGTCAAGAGTAATAAAAGTCACATGAAAACTGAATAAAGATTGCTTCTCTCTTCTGTCACTGCCCTTCACTCTCTTTAAAAAACAAAGCAAACAAAAAAACAACCAACAGCCAGGCACAGTGGTGTGTGCCTGTAATCTCAGCAGCTTGGGAGGCTGAAGCAGGAAGATTACAAGTTCAAATTCAGCTTCAGCAACTTATCAAGCCCCTAACAACACAGTGAGAACCTGTCTCAAAATAAAAAATAAAAAGGGATGGGGAAGCTGCTCAGTGGTTAAGTGTCCCTGGGTTCAATCTCTGGTACAAAACAAAAAACCGTTTCCATTAAAAATGCCAAATTATAGCAAAATGACTTCATTTTGTTTTGCTGGTGAGAGCTAATAGGTTCCAAAGTTGAGAGTTTATTTAAAAGTTAGTTAGAAATTCCCACTTTAGCTGATTAAACCAATAAGACAAGAAAACAAGAAAGATTAACTTAGTGTAACACATAGAATTCTACAATAAAAATGAATTTCTGCCATACCTGTGCTTTTTTTTCACAAAGTGTATATACTGTTTCCAAATTTGGGTCATTGTGAAGTGGATGAGAATACATTCGATGTTCAAAAGCCTCTACTTTCTGAATGACTTTTTTCAGTCCTTGATCTTGAATACCCATATCATCAATAGGATCTAATAAAGGAACACCATCAGGAAAACGCTTCTGAACTTCCTGAAACAAAATATGCAAAACTTATTTTTTTCTCTTAGAGACATAATTAGTAACTAACAGTAAACTAAATCAATATTTTCTTTTTTCCCCCTATGCACATGGACATAAAAGGATGCTATGTATATTTTTTCCCAGTTAAACTGAAAGACATTTTCCAATTGAATTGGTTTTTGAACTTTCTTTTTTAATTGGTATGCAATGAGTTACTGAGATACGGATGTATTATAACTAATAACTCTAATATTGCACAGTTCCATAGTTTGGGATATGGCACAATTTACTCATAAGCCCATTAGCCATATTCAGGTTGTTTTAACTTCTTGCCATCATAAAAAATCATGTATTTTAACATCTTTATGTACAAATTGTTTTGAATTTTCAAATTACTTCTTTGGCATTAATTCCCAGCTAGAGTACTACTGAGTCAGAAAATATAAACTTTTAAGGTGTCTGGATCCCTTTAGATATCAACTTCTTTATTACATGGCTGTTCAAGAGTATATGAGTTCAGAGAAGTGATAACTCATGGTAAGCTTGTATCTCACTGAGAGAATTAAGTCCTGGATAGGTCTTAATGGTCATATAGATTCTGGTCAGTTAGTGCCTACCTATCATGCTACTAGGCCCTGGCTTCAAACCCTGGCACTGAATTAAAATAAAAAACAACTGTTATTGGCCAGGTGTGGTGGTATGTGCCCATAGTCCCAGGTATTTGGAGGGAAAGGCATGTGGATCATTTGAGTCCAAAATGATCCTGAGTATCTGAGACTGGCCTGGGCAATAACAAAGTAAGACCTCATCTCAAAAAAAAAAAAAAAAAAAAAAAAAAAAAAAAAAAAAAAAAAAAAAAAAAAAAAAAAAAAAAAAAAAAAAAAAAAAAAAAGAAAGAAAGGAGCACAACAGGCATTTAAGAGTAAAATTCACAAGTGAAAAGGCTGCAACCACATTTGAACACTGTGTCTTAACCCAATAATGAACACTGTTTCAAGAAATTGGTTAAGTGCACATAGCTGTTTCTAGTTTGCCCTATTCAAGGGAGGTTAGTGTTGGTACAAAATCACTGTAAGACCAACTTGATCAATTTTTATGTATTAAGAAACAGTACAGGGCTGGAGTGGTGGCTTGGCAGTCACAGCGCTTGCCTGGAACGTGCAAGTACACAGGTTCAAACCCCAGCACCCATGTACACAACTAAGTGTCAGAGCAACGGAAGCAATGTGAAAAACTCAATAAAAACTGATTCTTTCTCTGTCCTTAAAAAAAAGAAAAAGAAAGAAAAAAGTACAGGAATAAAGTTCAAGGACAAAGAAAAATATTAAAATTACAGTTCTAAAGTACAAAAAGATATAATTAAATAGCAAAAGACAAATCTTTAGTCATTAAGTGAAGAGTTCTTTTAGCAGTCTCATTTCCCTAATTTTTCATTCACCGATTTCCTAATATGTGGTAACAGATATGAATGTCTACAAATGGACCAAGGAAAATAACAGCCTAACGTTTTTAAAATACTGAGGTAAAAATGAAACTAAGTGAAGTTACTGATAAAGTTAATGTCTAAGCTGAAATATCTTAACATGGGATAAAGCATAGTGATATGTAAGACAAAAGGACAAGCCAAGAATTAGCCAAATTTATTTCAACAAAAATTCATTTCAGTTTAAATCTAGTGAGATAAAAACTGAACTAATTCAGTTGTACAAAGAAATCTTCAGAATGTCTGCATTATTTATGTCATCTTAATAATGATTAATGTGTATCTCTCATTAACTATACCACTATTTTGAGAATATTTGAAAAAATAATTTCAGCAAGACACTGACACTTGATAAATTTGTAAGATACATTTATCTATCATTAGCCTAGTTAGGAGGGTTTTAAATTCTTCAGGAGTTTTTAAACTCTTTCAGACTGCTTTATTGGAATGATGTCCACATAGCCATAAAAATTTTATGTAACTCTTTAGAGAAACATCTATTTCAGAAAAATCTCATAACGTAAAAATTCCTACTATAAACAAAAAGTATCCTATTTATTTTTGTTTTCTCAAATTCTCATACAGAGCTCTCAATACACAGTAAATGCTATTCAGTTGTTTAATGACAAAATAACTTTGTCTCTTCCTTTTTTAATGGAAAATTAAATTATTTCATGCATTTGTTAACTATATTAAAAATAGTTAAAAGTCCTAGCACATGATTTTATACATAAAACTTTTCAGTGTATTACCTTCATAGTCTATATGCTATTTTCATTCAGAATGACTAAAACAAATTTTATTTTACATATAACAGTGAAGATTAATGGTGCAGCTTTCTTTTGTGAATCCTGCAGTAATGCACTTTGCTCACAGATTCAGACAACAAATCTACATGTAGATCTACCTGATGTAACTATTTTATAAAAATGCCACTAATAGTAGTGCGTATCGTTTTTTCTGAAAAGAATATATTTAAAAGCATTTCAGTTGCCTGCATATGAATCCTACACTCATAAAATTTCTAGTTAAGTTATAAAATTAATATGCATACCTGTATTGATTTTAAAACACTCTGTCTATTGTCCACTGGCCGAAGGTCCTTAGGAATGTAAAGCCTCACACTGCTGATGGCAGACAGGAGATGCACCAAAACTGGGACAACCTGTAATTAAAAATTCCCGCAATACTACAATTATATTACACATTTTCACAATCTGATATTTCCTAAACTTGGATCCATCAAAGGCAATTACACTTACAGTATGTCACAGGTATAGGTAGTAAAATAGCTACCTACCCCTTATCTTACCAGAGCGTAAATAAAAAATAAAATCATTTCAAACCTTCAAAATGGCAAATAAATGGTATATAAAGATAAAAGATCCTTTTAATACAAAATCCACAGTTCACTCATTTTTATGTTCTCAGTATTTAGCACATTTTGAACTCAAAAAATACTGTATCCCTATAGAAGAGAGACTCCCGCTAAACAGAGTTAACAGCCAAGTCAGGTGCATTAAGTTCTAGATGGGCTGAAACGAAGAATTAAAAAAACAAAAACAAAAACAAAAAAACACCCAACTATTTTAAACAGAGAAAAGAGCATATTTCATTAGATATAATCTTTGAGAACATGTACCTACAACCTTCCTTCCATGTTTTTTCCAGTCAAGAATGCCTGCCCTCATTATCAAATATGTTATTTTACATCCTTAAATTGCTCTTATATTTAGAGGGTCTCTAAAAATTTCAGGTAAGATTAACAATTTCACAAGTCCAAATCTGTCTGCATTATTTACTTTGATACTTGTCATCATGAAAAAAACAAGTGTCACTAGCTTGCTGATATAGTGGTTGGCATGGGTTCAAAGTTAAGATTACAGCCTGATTTTAAATTCAATTTTCAGTTAACTGTGTGACTGAATAATTTTTGTAACCTTTTTAGGCTTCAGTTTCCTCATCCACAAAAATAGGGATAAAATTAAATCTCGTTAAACTATTTTGAGTATAAAATCAAATAATGTATATGAAATACTTTATGTGTACATTTTTTATAAGTTACCTAGTACAACAAAATGTCCATCAAATGTCAACAAATCTGCAAATAGCAGTGTTAAAATAGCAGAAGTCATACTCAAATGTGAAAGGGGAAGAGTATACAAAATTTATTCCATGTTATAGATGACAAGAAACTGAAAAACTGGGGATAGCACGAATGCATTGTTTAAAGAGGAAAACTACTGTTGCCAGTTAGGAATGAAGTACTAGTGTTTCTAAAGCTTTCTTTTTTAAAGCAAAAAATTCAGGTCATTTTGAAGCTCCAACCTTGCAATTTTCATAATTGATTTATATTTTTACTTCCTGGCCTCTAAAAAGTTCATTTTTCCTGAACTGCAACATGATCAGCTCTAACATTCTACTTGAAAACAAATGAATAATTCTATGAACTATTTACTGCATTTTCTGAACTAGATTTGTTAAACTGTTCATAGGTTGACAACTATTAACAGTGCTTTTTCTTTTACCCTATTTTGTTTTGAGTGGAGGGGTTTTTCTTTTTGCCTTCCTTTTTCCTCCTTTTTAAACAAATCACTTGAAATTAAACTACAATTAATGTCACTTCATTTCACCAACATACTTATCTTTTAAGAACATGCATCTTTATGACCAAGTACATTATTCTGTATAGCCAAAATATTATAAGGTGCTAAAAATTTAATAGTAATATAACCTATTACACAGTCCATATCCAAATTTCCCCCAATTGACTGGGTGACTTATAAATGACTATAACTACTACTACTACATTTTTGGATCCAGGGTCAAACCAAAGTTAATATATTTCATTTAGTGGTCATATCTCTTTGGTATTATTTAATCTAATGATATTCTCTACCTTTTTTGGTCTCTTATGGTATTAATATTTTCATTTAAATCCAAATAATATAAAGTGAATAGTATAAAGTGTTTCCAGACAATTTTATTCCAATTAACTATTTACATTCTTCTAATTTATCATTTTCTCTGTTTGTGTGTACATACACACACACACATTTACACATACACACATAACTATTAAGGGGAAATACAATGTTGATACAATGATGTCATTTAATTTATAGTTCATGATAAGATTTCATTTACTTTCCCCAAAATGTCTTTTATACTAATCTCCTTCTTCTACCACCACTCCATGGATCCAAACAAGGATCATGCAGTGACTCTGGTTGTACTTCTTTTTCTCTTTTAATATGAAACAGTTTTTCTATGTCTCTCAAAAGCTAACATTTTAAAATATTTTACATTAGTTATTTAGTAGAATGGCACTCAAATTTGGGTGTGTCTAATCACGAGGAATCCTCAAATTCAGGTTAGGCATTTTTGGCAGGAATCATGTTTTGTCCTTTCAGTCCACTGTTCAACATTAATGGTGTTATTAACTTTGATCACTTGATTAAAGGTGTATCTGCTAAGATTCTCCTTTGTAAAGTTACTGTTTTTCCTTTTACAATTAGATCTTTTAGAGACTTTGTGAAAATCCTATTCATCATCAAACCTCCACCATGAATGACTTTTGCTTGAGTCATACTATTTATAGCAGTTGCTCAATGGTGAATTTTTTTTAACATCACCATTCCTCTACACATGATCTTTCTTTAGGTATGATTTTATTTTCACATGGTTATAATCCTTTTCTATCAATGTTATTTTCAAAATAATTCTTTTGTTTTAAGAGAGAGGGACAGTGAGAGTGAGAGAGAGAGAGAATCAATTTCATTTAATTTTCATGTGACTTTTGTTGTTCAGACACTTCACTGTGTATGTAGTGCTGAGGTGTGAACCCGCGTACTCATGCATGCCATGCAAGGACTAGAACCGCTGAACCACCACCCCAGCCCCACGTCTAATTCATTTTTAAAGAAGACATTCTGTGAGCTGCAATGAACCACTAGTTTGTAACTTATGCAAATCCAAGACACACTGGTTAGCTGGAAAGAAAAGACTCTGGGCAACAAAAATTATCAATAACGTATCAGGCAGACAAAACCTAGAGGAAAAGATGCACAGTTTTCCTACACTTAGATACTTGTACATAATCTAAAATGGTGGATACATTAAAAATAATTCACTTTGCTTTAGAGAGTAAGAATATATTTTTAAGGGGCTGGAGCAGTGCCCCAGTGGTTAAGCCGCTTGCCTGGGATGTGAGAGGATGCGGGTTCGAACCCCAGTACCATGTACACAATGAACTGTTGGAGCAATGAAATCCACATGAAAAACTAAAAAAACCTGATTGTTTCTTTCTCTCACTGTCCCTCTCTCTCAAAAAAAACAAAAAAAACAAAACAACAAATTTTTTTTTTTTTTTTTAAAGAAGTATACTTTGGGAGCTGGAGAGGTGGCTCAATGGTTTTAGTGCTTGCCTGGCACGTGTGAGCATGCAAGTTGAAAAAACCCCAACACCATGTACCCAATGAAGTTTCGGAGCAGCAAAGGGAACATGAAAAACTAAATAAAATTGATTCTCTCTTACTGTCCCTCTAAGAAAAAAAAGTATATTTTTTTTTACCTACTCTTGAGCTCAATATGCACAGGTATTAGAAAATTTTCTTCAAAGTAGAATAAAAGCTATTCTGATTTCTAAGGCTATTTCCTAGAATAAACTCCACCCCCCCAAAAAAAATCAACTGTCACATTAATGACAGGAATGAGACCGCCTCCTATACAGGTCTCCTCATGTAGAGGAAAGGGAGATCCTAAGACTCCTCTAACCAGAAACATTAAGTTTTCTAAATGTGCAAACGCCAGCTGAACAGATGTCATAAAACTGCAAATCTCTGCAGAGATTTAAGAACATACACTGTCTTCTGGGGGAAACTGCATTAGATGAAACCCATAGTAGCTTATCGATGTGTTAGCATTACCCCTGGTTATCAAAGTTTATACACAATGATTGCTACAGTTTTGACAATGTTTCCTCCTTATCTGTATCCTGTATCGCAATATACTTCTAATAAATGTGGGAAAAAAAAAAAAAGAACATACACTGATTTTTGCATATGGCAGCTTATTTAGCTTTCTAAATCTATCCAAACAAATGTGTAGGCACTTATTTGAAACCTGCTAGAATACCAAATTGAGAGGTACTTGTATTTTTGTCCTTTGACCTTGCTGATCTAAATTTGCCATGAATCAATTTGCCCCTAAATAAGCAAACAATATGGTAGATAATATAGGTCAGTAAGTTTTAGTTAATATATTTTCCAAAAATTCTCTTTTTGGTCAAAGCAGTAACACTGGCAACATTGTCAAAATCAACTTTTTCAGAATTCTGGAAATTATTCAAAGTCTCACAGCTATCCAAGGAGGATTTTCAAGGAAAATGGCTAACACTTGATAAGAATAGCAAGCTATATGGCATTTAAACCTACTCTACTCCCTTCTCCACCCGCTAGCTTCAGAGCAGTTTGAAAACCAATAACCTGCAACCATAGTGAAAACCAAATGGCAGCCACTGAAGGGAACAGAACAGGATTGGAACTACTTCAAAGCCCCATTTCCAGAGCCTGGTGAATATTTCACTTGTTTAGTGGTTCCCTGCAAGATTACATTCACAAGGCATTTTTATTTTTTTTAACCCGAACTTGCCCAAAGCAAACAATAATCTTTTTTTTCCTGGGGGCATTTGTACAAAATAATAAAAGTCAACTGTTTAACATCATAGCTGCCTGAGATGGCAAACGACAGAAGCTGGAGCAAACAACATCTTAATGAAAAATGCTTAAAAGTAGCTGGGTGCTGTGGTATATGCCTGTAATCCCAGTGACTCAGGAAGCTGAGACAGGAGGATCACAAGTTTGAGTCAGCCTCAGCAACTTAGTGAGACTTTGTCTCAAGAGAGAGAAAAAAAAACAAAACAAAAAACAAAACAATAAAACAAAAATTAAAAAAAAAAGGAAGGGCTGGGGATGTTAACTCAGTGATTAAGCACCTCCCAGGGTTCAATCCCCAGCAATTACCAGTAACAATAACAACAAAAGCTGGGAAGTAAGATGTTTACAGGGGGATGTGAAGTTTCCATTTGTTCTGGCAATCCAGAAAGTAACACACATGCGTAGGGATGCTTGCATATGCAAAAAAGACCCCAAAAGGCCTTCAGCTCTCACTTTTGACCCACCAAGAGAGTTCATATTTAAGAAGTAAGGTAAAGTTAACATTCTGACTGAGTGTTAAAGTTCTAATCAGATTGAGAATTTAATAATGACAGGCATCTAAGGAAGTTTCTGCACAATTATTAGCAAACCATTAAACGGTCAAGTAGAAATTTCAGTGACCACACACAAGGAAAAAAAGGATTTAACAGCATTAGTTCAGAAAAGTCACTATATAAACTATTAGAATAAATAGCAATGAGAATAAATATTAGGGGAATGGAGAAAATCTGATGGCCTGAGTTGGTTATCTTAACAAAAACTATGAGACCTGTAAAAGAAACAACAAAGTATGAAACATACAAGGAGAAAAATTGCAGTTAATAAAAGCTGTCCCTGAAAAATCAGAGATATTAAGACTCACTAGACAATGCTGGGCGTGAGGTGCATACCTGTAATCCCAGTGACCTGGGAGGCTGAGGCAGGAGGATCACAAGTTCAAAGCCACCCTCAGCACTTTAGTGAAGCCCTAAGCAACTTACTAAGACCCTGTCTCAAAATAAAATATAAAAAGGGCTAGGCATGTGGCTCAATAGTTAAGTGCCCCTTGGTTTAAAAAAAAAAGGGACTTAATATCAGCTATTTTAAAACTTTGTTTTTTGGTGCTGCCCAGGAACATGTGCATCCTAGGCTCTATCGGTCACTTATATCTCCAGTCCCCAAAACTGGCTACTGTAAATATGTACAAAGTCTATTTTTTAAAACTCTGATTTCAATTTATAGTACTGAGCTGGGTGCAGTGACATGTAGGACATTGTGGCAGGAGGATCACTTTACACATGCCCAGGAATTTGGGGCCCCAGCCTGGGTGATATAGTGAAACTCTGTCTTATAAACAAACCTACTTTAAAACTTATATTAAGGTCTCATGCAAACTTCAAAACTGCTAAATCTCTTTTTCATCACAACCACTGATTGGTATTTTTATCTTCAAGCAGTTGTTATGAGTGTATAGTTGTGACCTATAATTTCTATATCCTTTTCAGTGTTTTTATCTAATCCTTAATGATTTCCAGTGCATTTTCTGCCTAGACAAATAAGACAGAAATCACTTATCTAGAACCTACAATTATGATCTTAATTCCTTGACTCTCATTTAACTGTTAAATGAAGTGTCTGCAACAAAGGACAGTGGTCAGATACATTTGAAGCTGACAAAGCAATAGTGACAAAACTGCAAGGACCTTTAAACACACTGTTGAATGTTTATTAACCAATGCAATTCAGAGTTGGTGTAAGCACACAAGTGCTTTCTTCTCTCTACATGCACTCCAAATCTTTTCTGGGAAAATAAATTTGAGAATATTTAGAAAAAGGCATTGTACAAAGTGGTAATAAAAGGGTAGTAATAAAAAAAACTATGTTTGACATCACATACACTCAGAGAGAGTGAAAAACAATTATGAAAACCTCATTTTCACTTCATCTCACGCAACTGAAATTTGGGTCTAACACTCTAACATCCTGAATGACACTATATAATCACTATAGTTGAGAGCTTGGGGCTTCCTAACAAACTGTTTACGGGACTATTTCCTATTCAAGATAGTCATCTACAAAAGCAAACAATATACATAGTCTGTTTTGGAAGGTACGGTCTTTGTCACTTAACCCCATAGAACAGGATAACTTTTCTGAAGAGTGAGGTTTCATGCTCAGCACAGGTTGTTTCCTTTGTGATAAGGCAACTTTTCTCTGAAAAAGTTCCAGCACCACAAACAAAACAAAAGAAGGGGAAAAGAGTTCTCATGTTCTTAACGTCCCAGGAAGTTAAGAGGATACATCTTTGATGTTAACCTGTGTCTCTGAAGAAGCACAAAATGTTCCCTACATTAAACTGTCATTCCCTTGAAGTCAGAGACTATATGTAAAATTCATGTTAATAATGTTAACACATTCCCCCCTTAAATACTTTAGAGGCATACCCGGAAATAAATGCAATTTTAAAAAAATACTGTAAGTGCAGCATTTTGCACAGGGTTCAGTGAGGGCTTCCCTATAGAGATTGTTTACTGAACAGAACCAAATCATGTTTACTACAGATTATAGTTTCTAGTATTATTAAGTAAAAGAGACAAAAGCAGCTAGGCTTAAAAACATGGACCTAAATAAAGAAAAGTAACAAACAGTGCTTACCTAAAATCCTAACTCCAATGAATTAGTCATGGCTGCTTGGATCATTTCCTTGGAAAAGAGTGTTAAGTATAGAAGTGTACAATGACTTACAATCAATGTCTATCATAAGAAAGACTGATGGGATGTGTCCTACATATTTACTATTTCAAATTACAATAACTTCTAAGGTCCTTTTGACCATAATGAATATTTAACAAATTATAGGGAGTTTTAGCTTTCTTTTTAACTACTAGATGGCAAATTGGTAAAATACATGTTAGGGGAAAATTATATGTGATTTTATAAACAGAATTCTGCAGGAGAACAAATTAGAAGAATGAATAATATGGCTAGGGATGTGACTCAAAGAGAAGAGCACTTGCCTGGCATGCATGAGACCCTGGGTTTGATCCCCAGCACTGCAAAATCAAAACAAAAAACACTTATAGGACTGGGGCTGTATCTCAGCAGCAGAATGCTTGCTTAGCATGTGCAAGATCCTGGGTTCAATCCCCCATGCCAACAAAAATCCCCAAACAAACAAAAACCAAAAACAATAACAGAGAGAGATCAAAGATTACGTAGTATTTGGACTTAAAAATGTTTAACAATAAAATATCTTTTAAAATACTCCCAACTTGGGCTGGGGATGTAGCTCAGTGGTAGAGTGCTTGCTTAGTATGCACAAGGCCCTGGTTTGATCACTAGCACTTCACTGATTCACTTTAATTAATTAATAAAAACACAACTACATAAATACTGCAATTCCAAATGCCATGTTGATTTACTGATCTAAAGAAGCAGTGTATGATGCTATAGTGGCAGATGTTACTTTCTAGAAATCAAGCTCATTAAAACAAATGTAATTTCCTAAAAGACCTAGCCAATACATCACATCCTTAAATAAGCAACATTTTAAAAACAACAAAGTTCAACAATATTTCATCTCAAAGGGATACTTGAAATATAAGATTTTACTAAAAAAGATTTTATTTATACCAATATAAAAATAAGATGTTCAAGAAATATGGGTATCTCATGTGGCAAGTCAAATGTCTTAAATTTAGTAAAAGCATATGTTAAATTAGATGATTTAAACTAAGAAAACGTGGGTAGAAAATTTTCATTATTGAAACAATATTTCAAACATTATTTCCGTAGGAATGAAATAAACAACACGGATGGATTCAAACTGTAAAACTAGTCACAAATGATAATGAAAAGTCTTCATAGCCCTCGTAAAATACAGCTTTATGGAAAACAAATTATTAAATTGTCTTTTCACGCTAGTCTAATTTTTTTTTTTTTTTTGAGAGAGGGACAGAGAGAAAGAGAATCAGTTTTTAGTTTTTCATGGGGCTTTTGTTGTTGAACACTTTGTTGTGTACATGGTGCTGGGGTACGAACCTTGTGAATACTAAGCAAGTGCTGCAAGCACCATAACCATGGAGCCACCACTTAATTCTAATAAAAGAAAAAGAAAACTAAAATCCCATTAATCATCCTAGTGATTGATATATTAAATGCCTTTAATAATGTATGTCAAAATCTTTTTTTTTTTTTTTTAAAGAGAGGGACAGTGAGAGAGTGAGAGAGAGGGAGAGAGAAAGAGAGAAACAATTTTTATTTAGTTTTTCATGTGTCTTTTGTTGCTCTGAGACTTCACTGGGTACGTGGTGCTGGGGTTTGAACTTGCATACTCGCGCATGTTGGGCAAGCGCCGTAATCACCAAGGACAACTCCAGCCCCATGTCAAAATATCTTAAAACTTCTAATTTAGTAATGATGACAGTATGTTCATTATAATCACATTTAAAAACTCTAGTGATAAAAAGATAATTCACAAAATATCTGAAATCTCACAAAGCACAAACCTGCATCTCTCCTTTTTCATCGGGTTTAGCTGGTTTTGCAGCTTCAGTTGCTGAATTTTTCAAGCTCTCTTTGCTACAGCGCAGAAGTACTTCTACTACGTATAAAGGATCCAGTTCACCAGAATTAGGCTTGAAAAACAGGATAAAGAACTTTGTTAATTCTTAAAAACTGGACCAAAAATTTTAAGTTCCATGTGTACAAGCCCTGTGTTCTCAGCAATTAGCATTATGACTGGGACATTAATGTGGAAAAATTTTATTTCATAAAAATGATGGTTGTCTCTGTATTCTTCAACATATGGCACTGGATGAGAAAGCAGAGCAATAACTTGGTACTTATGAATTCTAATTTAATAGTATAATCACTGTCAACTGACATAAGATGGCACAATTGCCAAAAGAAAGTAAAATAAATGATATTTTTAAAAAGAGTATTAGCTCCAAATCACCCCAATTAAACAAGCAAAATGGATTGAGTAGATTTTACTGTTCGGTATATTGGCACTTCTATAACGTGAATTCATATCACTTTATCAAGTGTTTTGGTTTTTAATATGCTGTAAAAAATATTCTCTAGATCTCAGGACTAATCTACCTTCCATACTATAATTTATGTTTGATAAATTCAATCAGTAATAGATCTAGTTTAGTAAAGAATTTTTCCTTACTCTTTAGTAAAATATTCAAATGATCTCTTGCATAAAAGAGATAAAAAGGAAGTTACTTTGGTTGAAGGGGAAAATGGTGAAGACCTGACTTCCATCTAAGATAATACAGATTAAAAACTGTCAATAAATGAAAATAAATCAATATCTACAAACTATTTCTGCAAAAAACTACCAACTGTTTAACAAGAATAAAACATGCTTCCAAATACAAACCATAAACACATTAGAATTTTCAAATTTCCTTAAAACAAAAAGCATAAACTACCATTTTGCAAACCAAAAGAAAAAACAAGCTAGCTTTTTCCCAGAATCAATTTTTTTTCCAAAAGAGATTATTTAAAAGAAGTTTCAACATATTTTTTAGCTTGATTTAGATGCAAAACAAAGATAGATATATTTTTTACTTGGATAACTTCTACCTGCAAAGATCATACAACACAGTAGTGAAGAAATTGATTTTATGAATGATGAACTAAACAAAGTTAAGTCAACTCTTCTTAAGGAGTCAACAGTCATAAGAAGTCTCAGTGACTGTCACATTATCTTTTCAAAGGGCTTAAAAAATAAAAACTCAAATTCTAAGTAAGTGGTATTCTATAGTTTGAAGAATGAACTGAATGAATTCCCAAGTGTTAGGGAAACATATGATATCTGGACAAAAGGAAAAGTGTAAAGACTTATGAGCAATCTTTTTTTTTTTTTTTTTTGGTACTGGGGATTGAAACAGAGGTACTTAACCATCAAGTCATATACCCAAACCCATTTTCTAATTTTTTAAATTTTGAAGCAGGGTTTTGCTATGTTGCATAGAACCTCACTAAGCTGCTGAAGCTGATCCTCCTGCTTTCAACCTCCTGAGTCATTGGTATTACAAGCCCACATCACTGTACCTGGCTGAGCAATCTTTAATGTTTCTCCATAATCTAGAACTGTTATTTACTGGTTTTGGATTGAGTTCCATTTCTATAGATTTTAGTAAATGTAGTATTCTCCATCTATAAAACAATCATATAATTAACTATAAACATATCATACATGACCATCTGTCTTCATAGAGCTATCAAAACCACTTAAAACAACATTACGGGGGTTGGAATAGCGGCTCAGCGGTTATGGTGCTTGCCCTGCATGTGCAAGTACGTGAGTTCAAACTCCAGCAACCACGTACAATAAAGGCCACATGAAAAACTAAATAAAATTGTTTCTCTCTTTCTCTCTCTAAAAAAAAAAAAAAGAAAGAAAGAAAACATGAAATAATTTCAAGTTCTACCTTGGGAATACACTTGAAAGTGTTCTTAATTATAACATTAAATGAAAAATTGCTATTAAAAATATCTCCTAGGGCTGGAGTGGTGGCTCAGTGGTTATGGCGCTTGCCTGGCATTTGCGAGGATGCAGGTTTGAACCCCAGCACCAAGTACACAATGAAGTTTTGGAGCAACAAAAGCCACATGAGAAACTAAATAAAATTGATTCTCTCTCTCTTAAAAAAAAGTCCTAAAATTGTAAAATTTTTCTCACCTAATATGTTCTAGTTTTGTACTCTATAAAGATGTATCAACATTGTTGTTCACATAACAGAAAAGTTATTTTGTTCTATTTAGCTTTCCAATGATTCTTAGCTTAAATCTTAAAACTTTTGTTTGTATATAGCCTCATTTTTTTTTTTTAAAGACAGAGAGGGACACAGAGAAAGAGAGAGAGAGAAAATCAATTTTATTTAGTTTTCCATATGACTTTTGTTGCTCCGAAACTTCATTGTGTACGTGGTACTAGGGTTTGAATCTGCACCCTCACACATGCCAGGCAAGTGCCCATAACCACTGAGCCACAGCGCCAGCCCCTCTATTTCTTAATCATATAATTGAACTTACTTCTAACTTTTCGTAATTCCAAATGTGGCTAATTTCTTGCTATAAATTGAAATTACTACAATAAAATGTAATTTTCATAAACCCAAACTGTATAATACAAAACCCAAAAATTTTTGTTTCCTTAAAATGATTCAAAGCGATTTTTTAACATTGTGTATTCTTTCTCCATTGAGAGCAAACTTAGTTGGCTACAAAAATTTTTGAATTAGTGTTCTGACACAGACTCCCAAATTAATAAAAACATACTTCACATTTTTAGTGAAGATAAATGCAAATGGAAAAATCAGTTTCACCATCAATTTAAACAGAAAAAAAATAAATGTGTTCCTCTCTAATCCTCATTCCATCTTTGCCTAAAAGAACTCTCATTGGCTAGTACAATTTTTTTTTTTTTGAGAGAGAGAGACACCTTTTTTTTTTTTTTTTTTTTTGGGCTGGCAGCTTTTGAAAGCTAATTAATGGTGAAGAAGTAGATCCCTGTTCCATAAAAGCATGACTTCAATCGCAAGGGAACACTATAAATTCAAAATTTCTACCTTGACTGTGAGGCTGTATGTGGGGAACATAGAACAGGGAAAAGTGTGACAGTGAGAAAGTTGTCCCTGTGTGCCACCTGCACTGGACTTCCATTTGACCAGCTTGTCCAATGGTGTGACATCCATTAGACATACCGAGAATAAACACTACAGTCACTGGCATGGTCCTGAAACAACTTTTATAACTGAACATAGAGACTGCACATGGATTTTAGTGTTTGTGCTCTGGCATAAATAGAAGCTACGATGAAAAAAACATAACAAATTCCAAAAGTGATTCAAACAATAGGATGGTAAAGGTTAGCAGGGATAGGTATTTATTTGACAATGCTTATCTGATACTGTTTCTACGGTTATAAACTAGAACGTACAAACCATTAGCATATGATAGCCTAAAAGTCTGTTGTGACCTTGAATGTGGCTCTTCTAGCCAGCCAGCTTCCTTCCATCTGTCAAAGGTGACAAAAGATGGAAGCCTCGAATGAATGATGAAGCTGAGAGATTAGGCACAAAGAAAAAAAATAAATGGCTTATGCTTTATAATACAATCATTTAATACTCTTACCAAAAAAAGAAATCATGCACCTGAGAAGAGACAATAAATAGCCTATATATAAAGAACCCATATGACTCATAAGATGCCACATAACTCAAATTGAAAATAGACAAAAGGTCTGAAAGACTTTTCTCCAATGGATGGATAAATGGCCAATAAACAGCTAAAAAGATGCCTAATGTCATTAATTAACCACAATGAAACACCATTACATACCCCACAGAATAAAGAAAGTGACATGATAAGTATTAGTGAGCCTGCAGAAAAATCTAAGCCCTCACCTACTGCTGATGGGAATGTGAGATTGTGCGGCCACTACAGAAAACAATCTGACAGCTCCTCAACCACTTACCCTAACAAGAACCCAGTAATTCCACTTCTAGGTATATATCAAAGAGAAATGAAAGCATATGTTCATATAAAAATTGTAAATAAATGTTTTTATGAGCATTATTCATAACAGCCTAGAATCACATGAGAACAATCTAAATAAATGTTTGTAGATGGATGAATGGAAAATAAAATAAGGCATATCCAGACACTGGAATATTATCCAACCATAAAAAAGAATGAAATACTGATAAACTTTAAAAACATTGTACTAAGTCCCAGAAGCTAGTCATAAGATGACATATTATACAAAATTCATTTCATGAAAATTCTAGAAAGCACTAATCTACAGAAATAGAAAATAGACTAACAGTTCTGACTGGCGGAAAGCAAGCGAATGCTATGATTTCCTATGGATGTGATAAAATGCTTTAAAATTAACTATGGTGAACAAAATTTAAATTATTCAAAACATTAATTCCTTAAGGTCAGAATTTATTACTGCTTCTCTTAGGGAAACACTATTTCTATTTATACTAACTTCATGAGTCTGAAGAAAAATTTCACTAAAAATATATATGTAATTTTACTGTAAGGAAACCGGTTTACCTTCACATTTGATTTTTTTGAGAAATTCACCACTACACCCCAGCCAAAGTCATCTCCTTCATTCTTTACCTGAAAGATAGTTAAAAAAAAAAAAAAGCTTATATTAAAAAAAAAAATTGTAGCCTTCTAGGTTTTACATTAAAGGCTAATAACAAAACTTGACCGTCTCCTAATTTTCTTTTCTTTTTTTTTTTTTTAAAGAGAAGGAAGAAGGAAGGGAGGGAGAGAGAGAGAATAATTTTTAAGTTTTTCATGTGGCTTTCATTCGTTGCATACGTGATGCTGGGGTTTGAACTTGCATCCTGGCACATGCCAGGCAGACGCCACAACCACTGAGCCACAGCTCCAGCCCCTCCTAGTATTTGTTTAAAAAAATAAAAATCACTGCTACATTTAAGGAACAAGATTATTAACCCAACAGCAAAACAATCAATGCAAATTTCATAGGCCCTAGAAATGTAATAACAGGAATCTCTTAATTGGCAAACTAATGACAAAAATGTCAGTGTATTTGTTCTGAGACTACTTTAAGTCATTTTATATGTAATGAATTTTTCTAGTAACTAAAATAGCCTTATGTGTAGATAGCATTTCATAATACAATTTCATATAATTCCCAAACTAGCTATTTCAAATTATATTCCCCAAGATGAAAACTGGTGGTAATTAAAAGGCCTTCACTTAAACCCCTAAAATCAGTGCCATGTGAAACAGTTAAATAATTTAACTAATATAGATCAACTATTGTAGCAGGAAGACTTTTACCAAGATAAAGAGAATATTAAAACATTTATCTAAAATATTTTTAAATATTCAAATATTCAAATATTTTATGAAGGAACAATGACATACCTTTACCAAACGACCTGGCTGTAGAAATGGTAAGCAGTATTTTGGTTTATGAATATAATCTTCAATTTCTTTACCCAGTTTGGCAAGCTGCTGTCTAATCTTATAATAGATGACTACACTTTCTTCATTGGGAATTACTATTTTATTGTATTGTTGTTCTGAGTTCTTCACCTCTGTAAATATTAAGCACATGTGATATAAAACATTATAACCTTACATAAATTATACCCAAAAAATTTATTCTCCAATTACAATTACAGATAGCAAAGTTAGTGAGCATAGATGATTATTATTAATTATTATTATTATTATTATTTTAAGAGACAGGGACAATGAGAGAGAGAAAGAAAGAGAATCAATTTTATTTAGTTTTTCACATGGCTTTCATTGCTCTGACACTTTGTTGTGTACATGGTGGTGGCGCTTGAAACTGCGTATTTGCGCATGCCAGGCAAGCGAAGTAACTGCTAAGCCCTACAGTAGATGTTTCAAGGAAAAGATTTTCAGAGATGACTATAAGGCATGATGTCTCATTTTCCTCAACTCTGTTAAAGGTTACCTTTTGTGTTTCTTCCCTATAGCAACTGATCTCTTAGTTAATCCGGTTATACAGAATTCTAATCCCTTCTCTAAGCTTTCTTTCTATTGCTGTCCTCCCTTCCTCACTCATTCCATTGTACCTCTAACCCATTGTTAACAAACCACTTTTACTGTGGTAATATATGCATAAAATTTTACCATGAGATCACTAATATCAATTCAGTACCTTAACAATGTATTCCACTACCACCATTATCTAGTTCCAGAACTTTTTTGCCTCCTCAAAAGGAAATTCCACACCCAGTAGGAAAATACTCCCCATTCCTTGCCTTCTGCCTATCTTTTTCTATGCTTTGTTTCAATGCATGTGTCTATTTTAGATATTTCATATATGTGAAATCATGCAACATGTGGCCTTTTGTCTGGTTTCCTTCACTTAACATATTGCTTTCAAGGTTTATTCACGATGTGGTATGTATCTGTATTTCATGAGTTTATGTCTGAATAAAATTCTACTGTATGAATATACCATATTTATTTATACATCTGTCAGCTGATGAATATTTTTATTTTTTTCCACACATTTGCTACTGTGTATGGTGTTGCTAGGAACATTCATATGAGACCAAGTTTTAGTATGAACACACTTTTAACTCTTTTGAATATACACCCAGATGTAGAACTGCTGGGTCATATGGAAATTCTATATTTTTAATTTGTTGAGGAATGCCAAACTCTTTTCCACAGCAACCATACCATTTTATTTTCCTTTTTAAAAGAATACCCATCCCAATGGCTGTAAAATGGTTTTGATTTGCATTTCCCTTATGACTAATGATGCTGGGCAATGGTGTTTCTTGGACATTTCTATATAATTTAGAGAAATGTCTAGATGAATTGCCTTTTTGTTGCTGAATTACAAGAATTCTTGATATGTTTTGGATACTAGGCAGATTATCAGATGGATGACTTCCAAATATTTTCTCCCATTTCTTTTTTTAAAATATTTTTATTTTTTAGTATTGGGGATTGGATCCCGGGCCTTACATTTGCTATTTTTAATATTATCATCAACATTTTCACAAACAGTTCCCTCAAATTGCTGGTATTACCTTGAGTGTGATGCAACAACTTGGCTACTTTTAAATGATTGGATTTTCTTTTTTTGGGCAGTACTAGGGAATTGAACCCAACATCACTCTATCACTGCGCTAAATCTCCAGTAATTTTATTTTTTAATTTTGAAGACAGGGTCTTGAGAAGTTGCTCATGCTGGTCTGGAACTCATGATCCTTCTGCCTTAGCATCCTGAGTAGATGGGATTACAGGTGTGTGCCACCATACCTGGCTCTGGTTACTTTTTTTTTTTTTTTTTAAGAGAGAAGGACAGAGAGAGAGAGAGAGAGAATCAATTTTTATTGAGTTTTTCACATGGCTTTCGTTGTCTAACACTTAGTTTGTATGTGGGTGCTGGGGTTTGAACCTGTGTACTTGCGCATGCCAGGCAATGGCCATAACTGCCGAGCAGCCGCTCCAGCCCACTCTGATTACTTTTAAATGAACTGCATCACTGCTTACAGGAGCTGTATTAATTCACTAAAGACTAGAATGCTGTCCATAACAACACATAATATGGCAGTAAATTATCAGGAAATAAAAACAACTAAAAACCTATAAAAGAATATCTGGGGGCCTGAGCAGTGCCTCAGTGGTTTGAGCACTTGCCTGGCATGCGCAAGGACCAGGATTCAAACCCGAGCACCACATACACAACTAAGTGTCCAAGAAACAAAGACCAGATGACAAAAAATAAATTTCTCTCTTGCCCTCTTTAAAAAGAAAAAAAAATCTCACAGATTAAAGTAATTAAGAAGTCATATGAAAATAAAAACTGTACTCTGAAAGGATAATCCAGCTCCTCCATTTAAATTTATAGAATAATACACTGCAGAAATTAGTGGGACACACCATTAACAGAAGTGCTCAGATCATTTAACTAATTTGTGAAAAGTTTAGATATTTTAAGAAATCACACTATTTTGTATCTAGGACTCTCATTAGAGTTATATGCCACACCTAGAAAGTCACTAAGTATAGATACACTAAGTTTACTCCAAATTAAAGAAAATCAATTTCCCCAATCTTTTCATCAACATTAAAAACAAACAACAAAACCCTGGTCTTAGTTGTACCTTTCAAAAATGAAAAGGTACATGTAAGAAATGAGAAATCAAAGATAGAAATTAATGAGGCAAAGTTGCCTGTAGGACTCCCACTAATTAATTTAGTAGAAGAACAGTAAAGTAGTACTCTCTTAACCATGGGGGACACCCAAGTGGATGCCTGAAACCATGAAACCATGGATAATACCAAATCCCATGCTTTATCCTAAACATAAATACCAATGAAAGTTTAATATATGAATTAAATGCAATAACAAATTAACAATAAAATAGAATAACATTATAGTATAATAAGTCATGTGAATTTGGTTTCTATCTTTCAAAACATCTTAGTATATACTATATTCACTCTTGTTTTTGTGATGTAAGATAATAATTAAAGGCAGCAATTCATGGCTTCATTTTATCGTATCTGAACTTCTAGCATCACTACGTTTATATTTTGGAATCAAGTAAAATAAGGGTTTCTTGAACACACTGTGATACCATTCCAATAAATCTGATAACTGAGATGGCTACTAAGTGACTAATGGGTAGACAGCATATACAGCATGGATACAGTGGATGATCAGATGATTCATGTCCCAGGGTGAACAGAGTGAGATGATACAAGATTTTATAGTGGCACTCAGAATGACGTGCAATTTAAGACTTGTGAATTTTTAATTTCTAGACTATTTAATGTTTTCTGACCATTTTTGACTGAGCCAAGTTCAAATGTGGATGGTAGTAGGGGTGGGTGGGTAGGGCAAATATATCTCTTGCATCCCATTCAGATAGCACATGAACTTCAGTGTAAGAAGTTGGTTTTGAAGCAGTGTCAATAGTACATGATCCTACAGGTCCTGCCATAGAAGAGCCCTAGTATTTTAGGAAATAGCATTTAAAATACAGCTATAAACACTAAAACAGTTTTCGACCAAATTCTTCTTTTGAGACCAAAGGGAGATAGTAGCTGCAAAGACACAACGTATGTTGAAGAGACCTGTGAATGCTAGGGAAATGAACTACCACTCTTAGTACTAGGCAAATTTTTCAACAGGTTATTGTAAATTGCATACCTGATCTAGGTAATACTCTTAGTATTTATAACAAGCACTTACTGAACATGTAACATATTATTTCATTTCAGTCTTATAAAATGAGATATGCTGAATATTACCCCAATTTCACAGAACATCAAATTAAGGGTCAGAACTTAGTCAAATCCATGTCTAACTCTACAGCTCTGCTGTTAGCCATGGTATTATCTATTAATGATGCCAAACAAAAAATTCAATTAAGTCTGCACTTTTTAGTCAGTAAAGTAACAGTGAAATCCTAGAAGTTTTACTCTTGTGGCTCACTGAAAAATCTATGGTGGATTCAGTAAAACAAAATGAAACACATCTCATGTATGCAAAATATCTAAGCTTATTACAGTGAACTAAGCATTGTATTATGAAATAAAGATTTATTCTGTATTTTTAAAGACGAACATATATATTTCAGGTTTCAAAGTGTAAGAAACATCACTTCTTTAAAAACGGATGTAGAGATATGCAGGGATTGAGTATACTGCAGGAAGATATGCATGTGTAGAAGCAACACTACGGAGTACAGATAATGTATCCACGATCCTTTTAAAGGTTAAACAGAACTACACTGAAATAAAAGAAAAGCTGGGGTCTCAGGAAAAAGGAGGATAGATGATGTAGAAATAGTGATTATGTTCATAGAGTAGGTAGCAGAGTCTTGGTCAAAGTCATATGCAACAATGTGAAACAAGTTAAAAGTCCTAAAAAAGGCTTTAAATAGGAAAGTACTTGTACTTTTCCCTCTATATCCCAATGTACCTGTAAAATTAGTATAAAAAGTAGACTGCCAGACTACATAAAGAGTTAAAGAAAAAGAAAAAGCAAATGTAAGTACACCAACATACACTGCTGTTTCTCTTGGTTATTCAGTTTCCAAACCAATCTAACTGCTGGTATGTAAATATTATTACCCTACTCTTGCATGACCCAGTACCAACTAGGAAAAATACTTTGATTAACTGTTGTGACCTTATAACTGTTTCAATGACAGTATATGAAATTTTTATATGAGGTAAAATTCATCAATTTCCCTCTGCAGTACTAATCCGATTTCAAACCCAAATCCAAAGTGTACTTAAATTCAAATCCAAAGAATATTTAAATCTTCTTGATCTTGTTTTTTATTATTATAGAATTCTTCATGGGAGGAAGAGACTAGCAACTCCCTTAAAAATAAAGTTCTCTGAAACTAAAAATGTACTTTTACAAGAAAAATAATAAAAAGTAATATCTGAAATTATACACTTGCCATTAATTTTACAAGGTATGTTTTAAAAATATTCAACAACTTTGTGGAAATTTAAGTAAATAAAACCATTAGGCTCAAGTTTTAATTGTCTTTGGTCATCCTTATTTTATTTCAATTACAGAAGTTACTAGAGATATTCTTATCCTCTAATTAAAAAAATATAACTCAAGCTTAATAAAAACAGCACTGGTGGCAGCAGTCTAAGATTCTAATCTCAATTCTACAATGAATCAAATGTGTTACCTTAAAATAGTAACTTAATTTCTCTAGCTCCACTCCAGCCCAATTTTTTAAATCTGTAAAATGATACAAAAGCTCCTTCAGTTATATGTTGAGAAGATTTTCTTCACTAAGACTAGAAGCATTAAATAGAGGGAAATATTCATGTTTATCATCTAGGCAAAAGTAAAAAACAATGAGAGAATATAACTTACTTGGATCTTTTAAGCCTTTTTTTTCCTCAAAGACACATTATACTTCATTTAATTTTGACTGCATTAAAAGTAAGCGGAGGATCTGGAGCAGTGGCTCGGTGGTTACAGCGTTTGCCTGGCATGCACAAGTACAGGGAGTTCAAACCCTAGCACCCATGTACACAACTAAGTGTCAGAGCAGCGAAGGCCATGTGAAAAACTCAATAAAAAAATTGATTCTGTCTCTCTCTCACTGTCCTTCTCTCTTTAAAAAAAAAAAAAAAAAAAAGTGAGTGGAACTGTCCTTTACACTAGTGATAGAAATCTGTTAAATAAATGATAGTATATCTACAAAATGAAAACATTATACTCATTTAAAAAAATCACATTTTTCAAAGAATACATGAATTTTAATTCTTTTTTAAAAGAAAGAGGGACAGTGAGAAAGAGAGAGAGAAAGAAAGAGAACAATTTTTTATTTAGTTCTTCATGAGGCTTTCGCTGCTCCAAGACTTCATTGGGTATGTAGTGCTGGGGTTTGAACTCGAGTAATCATGCATGCTGGACAAGTGCCATAACGGCAAGCCACCACTCTAGCCAATGAATTTAATTTTAAAAAGCTACAATTAGGGGCCAGAGTGGTAGCTCAGTGTTTATGGCACTTACCTGGCTTGTGTGAGGACCTGGGTTCAAACCCCAGCACCCCATACACAACTAAGTGTAGCAACAAAAACCAGATGAAAAACTAAATAAAATTGATTCCCTCCTTCTCTCTCTGTCCCTCTCTCTGTTTAAAAAAAAAAAAAAAAAAAAAAAAAAAAAAAAAAAAAAAAAAAAAAAAAAAAAAAAAAAAAAAAAAAAAAAAAAAAAAAAAAAAAAAAAAAAAAAAAAAAAAAAAAAAAAAAAAAAAAAAAAAAAAAAAAAAAAAAAAAAAAAAAAAAAAAAAAAAAAAAAAAAAAAAAA